>CAJHQQ010001921.1:0-78069 GCA_905132885.1 Moricandia moricandioides
TATCCATAATGAACAGGTCCACAAAGCAATGCCTCATACGGGAGGTGGACAACTAAATGTTCCATGACATCAAAAATGCAGGAGGAAATATATTCTCTAAAATTGTAGATTAAGATCAGAATGTTCTCATGGAGTTGTTGCATGTCATTTTCCTTGAATGTACGTGTGCTCAAGTCTCTGAAGAATGCTCTAATGTCTATATATTGCAAAAAGACCCCATATATATCATAGTTAACATATCATAACATAAATTATTATGTAATTAAAATATTTTACCTGCAAGTGATTCATGTACATTTGTTGGAAGCAGCTCGACAAAAGCGAATGAAAGTAGTCGTTGCATAAACATATGACAATCATGACTCATCATTCCTAAGAACTTCTGACCTTGTTCAACATATCTTGAGAGGTTTAAAACATAACCATCAAGAAACTTCACTTATGATGCCACTTAGTTGAACAAAGTTGTCTTTGCTTCTAATGACAATTATAAGATATGAACTAAAACCTTTCCATTGCTCTTGATATGTAACTCACTTCTCGAGAAAATATCAGTTAAGTTAAATCTTTCCATTGCTCTTGATATTGTATTCATAATGTTGTCAAAAAAATTTTTCTCTATATGCATCACATCGGAGGGTTGTGCCGCAAAAAAAGAACTTTTTAGTAAAGGCAGCTCCCAAAATATACTCTTCTTGTGCCAATTGTGAGTGATCTCATACCCATCAGGCATATTTGTAGGAACATGTCAGTTCCCTCCACGAGGAACAATTTCCAAAGCTCCATAGTGATCTAGTTGTTGTTCAATTTGTTCTCCAGTTAAATATGAAGGAGGACTATCTCTCACAACTCTTTTGTACCTAAAAATGTCTTGTTTCTTTGGTATGGATAACTAAGGGGAAGAAATCAACGATGACAATCAAACCAACATATATTCCTACCATGCTTCAGTTGAAAAGCATATGTCATTCCAAGAAAATATGGACAAGATAACCTTCCATGTGTTGTCCATCCAGACAACATCCTGTAAGCAGGAAAGACACTTATAGTCCATAGCAGAAATGCTCACGTCATAAAATTGTTTTTCAAGGAACAATCATACGTCCTCACCCTTGCTGACCATAAGTACTTTAGCTCTTGTATCAATGGTTGAAGAAATCATCTAGCGACCGTTTTGGATGCTTTGGACCAAGGACTAATATGGTCAAGAATAGAAATTCTTGTTCCATGCACATCTTCGATGGCAGGTTGTACGGCGTAAGAATGACTGACCAAAAAGAATATTGTCTCCCAGATATTCCAAATGGACTAAATCCATCTATGCATAACCCAAGATAAACATTCCGAATATTTCTAACGAAATATGGGTGTACCGTGTTGAAATGTTTCCATGCTCTTGCATCTGACGGATGAGCGATCTCGCCATCCCTTTGGACATGTTCAGCATGCCATCTCATCGCTCCAACAGTATTCTCAGATTGATATAATCTTTTCAACATATCTGTAATTGGTAGGTACCACACCTTTTTGGTACGGTACCCTATTCCTCCCACGTCCTTGCGGTTTGAATCGTGGCTTCTTGCAGAAAAGACACTCTTCTAACTTCTCATCATCCCTCTAGTAGATCATGCAGTTGTTGATGCAAAAATTTATCATCTCTGAAGGCAACCGAAGACTATAAACCAATTTCTGAATCTCATAATAAGATTTAGCAGACACGTTGTCTTCTGGCAGATAATCTTTAAACAATTTGGCCCATGCATCCATGCAATTCTCAGGTAAATTATGATATGTTTTAAAATTCATCATCCTAGCTGCTAGAGAAAATTTAGAGAGACCTTCTCTACAACCAGGGTGGACAACTAACATCTCATAAAACCTTTTTGCATCTAAGTTTGGTTCTTCAATATTTTCATTTTCAGCAGCTATTGTTGTAGTGGTTTCAGGTAAAAGTCATCAATAACCATGTCATGAACCCTATCATGATCTACCATCTGTTCCTATTGATGGTAATTATATTCACTATGCAAATGATATGGTTCTTGCCTATTACCAACATCTTGAAAGTTATTATTACTACTACTAGCTTCATTTCCACCATAACCCTCTCCATGTTGAAACCAAATATAATAATGTGGTGTAAAACCTATGTTTAATAAATGCTTCCATACAATTTCACTACATGCAAATTTTGAATTCTTGCACTTTTGACAAAGACTGAAGATCTTACCACTTTCTTGAGTGATCGGCATACTGTCTGCCTGATATATGAATTTCTCTTGCCCCGTGAGAAATACATTGGTCACTCTATCATCAACATCCTTGTGCGTATGCATCCAAATCTGTAACTCGTAAATATTTCTACCATCCGACAATTATTTTGATTCTTGTCTTTTTTTCGTTTGTGTGATATGTTATGATGAGAATGAACATATATAGGAAATTTTTGAATCTGGTAGATGAAGATATAACAACGAATTTACAAGGAAACCATTTACTAGGATTTTACAAGTTGCTCACAATGATTTTCCAACAAATATACTTTTGTAAAGCACACTATAAACATGTTTTCACCAAACATGTATTTCGTCGTAAAGTCCTTGTAATGTTACGGAAAATTATTTCCTTGTAACATTACAAGGGCATTTACAATGAATATATGTACACTTACGACAAAGTAATTTCCTCGTATAATTTCGTTGTTAAGTCTGTGTTTTCTTGTAGTGATTTTCCAAATAATGCACAATTAAAATACTATCTAAATAAGCATATTAGTCACAAAAATTTATTGTGGATGAGGAACCAACATGTCCACGAAATGTTGCACATTGTGCACCATCACTTCCAACACAATTTTATGAAACAATGAGTCAAGACTTATTCAAAATCTCATTCTCTACCATCTCCACCTCCACCTCCTTAACAATTATACATCATTTTAAAAGACCTAAACATTGAATAATTCCTTGTCAGCTTCTCTTATTCTTATAATTATTCAATATTATGTTAAAATACCCCACCATAATTCATCTTTTGGGAAGAGCAATTCAAATAATTTTCTAAACAAGCATCCTCAACTTCTTTACTGGATTTTCATATATACAAAACATGAGAAAGTCAAAGATCCTACCTCAACAAGAATTAAAACTTTCTGAAATTCTTTGTCCTGTGAGTAATATTATATCTAGGAATTTATTTACCTACCTCTCATGACATCTAATTGTCTAGGGATTTCTTTACCCTTAAAAATTCTAGCTAAGTATGCTCATACTTACTTAGATCATCTCTAATGTATTTTGCTATTTAAACTTCTAAAATAGAATAATTCTATATTAGAGGTGAGATATGCTCAAATGTATATCAATTTTCAAATATAGAGTAAAAAGTAGACGAATGCTATTTCTTCCTCTATAAGTAGAGAAAAAAATAAAGATCTCTATTATAGAGGAAGAAATAGAGGTGGATTAGAACAATTTGAACTCTAAATACTATTATAGAGGTGAAAATAACAATGAGTTAGAGATGCTCTTAGGTGGTTCCCCACTCAGAACCACTTTACTTCAGTGCGCTGAACACACTAAATATATTTACAACCTCATTCAAATCTTTCCTTTTAGAGACAAGTTTGAATAATTTTTCCATTATTCTCCCTTGAAACGTAAGAATATCTAATGAAGCCTTACTTTGCTTTCTTACCATCTTCTAGGCTTTTTAGGAATTTTTGTTTTCATATTATAATTCTAGATGTACTAGCTTCAAAAAACACTGAACATAATTTATACTTTTCACTACCAAAATACATCCAAAATTCCACATCAAATTTATTTTGATCAAACTTGGCACCATACAAATCTTCTTATCAAAATTGATTGTATTTCTCAAAAACTTTTTTGCCTTATCTTTCTGCACCGAAGAATTATATGCATCTCGGAACAACCCAATTTTACCTCCGATCTATTATTATTATTTGTGATACTAATCATCATCATTGATTTTGTTAAACTTGTTTGAGAATTTATAGCACATACCTTTCTTTTTAAATTATTATATCCAAGAGATCATTTGGAAGTGGATCATGATGCACATCCACAATCGCCATTTTTACATGCATACAACTTTTTTTTTTGATGATCCATCAACGTACAATCAATATATAACTTATATATTTTGTCCTACAAAAAAATAATTTTAGTCTTTGATCCTTCCTCTTCAGGCTGAGAGATCAAACCACATATTAAACGTTTATCAACTTCAACTCAAACTCTCACCATTGAAGGAATTGGAGGCTGCTTTGTGAGAATTAGAAACTCTTCAAAAATCCCCACTTAGCATCCTGATTCATTAAAAACAGCATTGTTAACGAAATCGAAAAGTGTTCCTTCGATATTGATCCAAATATTCATATATTTCAGAAAAGACTCTGGTATTTTATAACCCATATGTCTACTACAACCATTCAATATTTGAAATACCAAAGCCATTTGTTTAGCACTTTTAACATATCAAACTCCGATTTGAAAAAGAATTGAATATTACTATCTTAACGAGCTTTAATCTTATTATCTATATATTAAGTAATATGTAAAATATTCTCATCGGTTCAAGACGAAGTACATCTGGATCAAAGACTTGATACTAATTCGAAGCCGATTAGGAACTAAAAGTTTCAAATAATTATTCGATGATAAGTTTATTTTGGAAAGGTTTTACAAAACTAAGATTTTTTTGTAACATTATAAGAGAAATTACATTTTAATTGATTTAAAATAATATTATTTTGAAAACTCTAACAAAGCTTTTATCTAAATCAATGAAAACATTTAAGTAACTCACTAATAGGAGAGAAACGAAATTAACATACCTTGATAATTAAAAATGATACGAGATTAGAAAGAAAAAAAAATATCATCACAAGAAAAAAAGTTATAAAATATTTTGTTTATAATAATATTTTAAAATATCTACACCCAGATTTGAGGTTCGAATCCTAGACAACTTAATTTCTTGCAGATTATGATGCAAAAGTTATCGGAAGTTCAAGAGTACTGTAGGTAGAGCCATTTGTTATGATCTATGTTGCAGAGAAAATCCGTCAATCAAGGATATCGTACATGCGTAAACATCCATCAATTTAAGTGTTTCAGGGATAGCTTAATTGTGGAATCATTATCTGTGAAGTTGTTGATCAATATTGTATAAGTTATATGTAATAGAATTAAAGATTATATGACGATGTAAATGTGTTATCGAGTATTAAAAATTCTAATTACAAAATTTTAGTTTTAAAATTTTCCTAAGAGTTTTGATAACTCTTGCTCATGTTGTGTAATCAGAAAGATTTAATAAAAGTAAGGTTGTGAAAACCTAGGAAAATTCATTTGAACACTTAAGTAAATGGAAAATTAATGGCAGAGATGTAGATTGCACCGGACCGAGGATACCGAATGTGACAGACATGACCATCTCAAAAAACTTTAATCCTCACAAAGTCGTCAAACTGTAAAACATCAGACAAATAAAATAAGAGAATTTCTTCTCCATCGACCTCTTTTTAGATCGCAAATTTGCGCTGATCCGTGACCGAATCTCTCTCAATCGTACCCTCGATCGCAGTTTTTTTCCCGTACATGAGAAATTAGGGTTTAAGCTTCCGTTTGGATCCATCTCCAGCCCCGGTGGCTTTTCTCTAAACCAAGTAAAGAGCTGGGGGCGAATCAGTCTCGATCCCGCCATTATCCTGGCCTCGCCGATCAAACCAGGCTAGGATTCTGGGATTTTCTCCGACCTCTTCTAGGTAACCCCCCTCGTAACCACACCTTACAGTTCATCGATTCCGTGAGCACCGTCGGATCTGATCGCACCATGGACTCCGTCGCAAGAGGTAACGTCGCGTCAACAACCGTGGAAGAGCCCGAGTATCTCGCCAGGTACTTTGTTGTCAAGCACTCATGGCGTGGCCGTTATAAGAGGATCCTTTGCATTTCCACCGCCGGAATCGTTACGCTTGACCCCAATACTCTCGCTATTACTAATTCTTATGATACTGGAAGCAATTTCGATGGAGCTTTGCCCTTGATTGGAAGGGATGAGAACACGGATACTGTTGGTGGTGAGTTTACTATCAATGTTAGGACCGATGGCAAAAGCAAGTTTAAGGCTATGAAGTTCTCGTCTCGGTACAGAGCAAGCATTTTAACCGAATTGTATCGGCTTCGATGGAACCAACTTAGACCCGTGGCCGAGTTTCAAGTTCTTCACCTTAGGAGACGTAACGCTGAATGGGTTCCTTATGTAAGTACACTCGTTCCCTCTCTAAGCTTTTTATGAATGGTTTCTCTGATACAAAAATCTGCCCTTGTTGTCAAGTGTCAACCTTCTTATAGTTCGTGAGGTTTTTTTTTTGAAGTCAAGTCGGACTAGGCCTTTAGCTGTTCAACATAGTTGAAAGTTGCAACTTGTTGTAAAAATGCTTTTTTTTTAATTATTCCAATCTTTGAGTTTTTGTTATGAATCAAAATTACTTTTCATCCGCAGAAATTGAAGGTCACCTATGTTGGTTTGGAGCTCATCGACTCAAAGTCTGGTGATTCACGCTGGATTTTGGATTTCAGAGACATGGGTTCCCCAGCAATTATTCTTCTCTCTGATGCGTACCGGACAAAATCTACTGACTCTGCTGGGTTTGTTCTGTGTCCCATGTATGGGAGAAAGTCAAAAGCTTTCAGAGCTGCCCCCGGGACAACAAATTCCTCCATTGTCGCAAGTCTGGTACTAATGAGATGCTTGGACATTGTCATTTCTAATTTATTGTTAAATTTTGTAAATGCTTTGGAACTGCTTTAATATTTTGTTAGGCTATGCAATATGGCAAATTTATCTTGATGCTTGTAAATATCATTTGCAGGCTAAGACTGCAAAGTCAATGGTTGGGGTGTTCTTGTCAGTCGATGGTTCCCTATCCCTGACAGCATCGGATTATATGACACGAAGGGGTACTTAAACCTCTTTTGCTTATGTGTCTTGTGTAGTTCACCTGTCTTTTCTTATTCCTGTCTTTTCTTTTTTCTTTTTAAATTTCTTTCGATTGCCACAACTTATTGTAAACTTTACGATGCAGCTAAAGAAGCAGTTGGAGCTGAAGAAACTCCTAATGGTTGGTGGTCTGTTACTAGATTGCGATCTGCTTCTCATGGAACTTTAAACATGCCTGGATTAAGCTTAGCAATTGGTCCCAAAGGAGGACTTGGTGAACTTGGTGATGCTGTACCCCTTCAGCTAATTCTTACCAAGGCCTCCCTTGTGGAGAGACGAATAGATAACTATGAAGTAAGTTGGCAACATATTTTTGACGTAATTTTTTATATATGACTATTTTGTGCGGCTTTATTAGATATCTTTTTCCTGTTATCTCAAAACCTTTCCATGATATGGCCGTGCCTTTAACTGAACTTAAGTCAAATAAGTTACAACTTTTTAGATGACATGGTATGATTGATAATGTCTAGGAAGTAGTGTACTTTTTCAGTTTGGTTTTATTCTGTCAAATTCCGAGAATACTGCTTAGATTTGTGCAGGTTGTTGTCTTTCGTCCTCTATCTTCAGTAAGTTCACTTGTCCGGTTCGCAGAGGAGCCCCAAATGTTTGCTATCGAGTTCGGTGATGGATGTCCAGTACATGTAAGTTTGTTCTAATTCTATGCAACATTTACATTTCCTGATTATTAGCTAACCTCTGTGCCACATATTCTAGGTCTACTCGAGCATATCCCGAGACAACCTACTTGCAGCGATTCTTGATGTTTTGCAAACAGAAGTATGTAGAGTTATCATTTTTTTTAGAAATTGATATGCTTGACATAAACAATTATTTTTTCGTATATTAGTACTCTGCTTTCGTTTTACTGGTAGAGCAGTTTACTGATAAATGAGGGAAATATGATGCAGGGACAAGCCCCGATACCAGTGTTACCAAGGCTTACTATGCCAGGTCATCGGATTGATCCTCCTTGTGGAAGAGTTAGTTTGATCTCTGGAACACAACATCTTGTTGCTGATATGGAAACTAGCTCTCTTCATTTGAAACACTTAGCTGCTGCTGCAAAAGATGCCGTTGCCGAAGGTGGGTCTGTTCCAGGTTGTAGGGCTAAACTATGGCGTAGAATAAGGGAGTTCAATGCTTGTATCCCTTATACAGGTGTGCCGGCCAATATGGAAGTCCCTGAGGTGACTTTGATGGCATTGATTACAATGCTCCCATCAACTCCAAATCTCCCTCTTGACGCCCCTCCTTTGCCAGCTCCTTCCCCGAAAGCAGCAGCAACTGTCATTGGCTTTGTTGCATGTTTGCGTAGGTTGTTGTCCTCCAGGACTGCAGCATCCCATATTATGTCTTTTCCTGCTGCTGTTAATAGGATAATGGGTTTACTTAGGAACGGTTCTGAAGGCGTGGCTGCTGAAGCTGCCGGGCTTGTTGCATCCCTCATAGGTGGTGGGTCAGCAGATCTAAGTACTGCACCAGACTCTCGAGGAGAAAAACATGCGACTATCATGCATACCAAGTCTGTTTTGTTTGCTCAACAGGGTTATGTAACGATCCTGGTTAATCGATTGAGGCCCACATCAGTCTCACCTTTGTTTTCGATGGCGATTGTTGAAGTCTTTGAGGCTATGGTTTGTGATCCACATGGAGAGACTACCCAATACACTGTTTTTGTAGAAATGCTACGCCAAATAGCTGCCCTACGACGCCGTTTATTTTCACTCTTTGCACATCCTGCTGAAAGTGTTAGGGAAATCATTGCTGTTATAATGCGTACAATAGCCGAAGAAGATGCAATTGCTGCAGAGTCAATGCGTGATGCTGCCTTGCGCGATGGTGCTCTGTTAAGACATTTATTGAATGCATTTTCCCTTCCTGCCAGTGAACGGCGTGATGTAAGTAGGCAGCTTGTGGCACTCTGGGCAGATTCTTACCAACCAGCTTTGGATCTACTGTCTCGAGTACTGCCACCCGGGCTTGTTGCATATTTGAATACACGTCCTGATGATGTTCTCGACGATACAAATCAAGAAGGATCATCCACGAATAGGCGGCATAAAAGATTACTTCAGCAGAGAAGAGGTCGCATAGCAAGAGGAACGGGTGCTCAAGATTTTCCTCTTCCCCCTGGTAACAGTCTTGAGGCTGGCGATGCAGCAAAAAAGTTGGGTACAAATATCTGTACTGTAGCCGATAACTTTCAAAGGCCTGCTGCAGAAACTTCCTCCGAAACTTCGAATCTGCAGGCCTCTGCTTTTCCAGGTGCTGACAGTACTACTGCAGGGGTTCCGCAAAATGGGTATCCAGCATTTGCTTCAAGTCAGACAAATGCAAATGGGAATGAGCAGCATGACACAAGTTCTTCCAATCTGGTTGGTTCTGAACCAAACTTGTATAGCACCCAGAATTCAGTTCTTCCAGCACCTGCACAAGTTATTGTAGAAAGTACACCTGTAGGTTCGGGAAAGCTACTTCTAAATTGGCGTGAGCTTTGGCGAGCGTTTGGCCTTGACCATAATCGTGCAGATCTCATCTGGAATGAGCGTACAAGGCAAGAATTAAGAGAAGCTCTGAAGGCTGAGGTTCGCAACCTAGATGTTGAGAAAGAGCGTACCGAAGATATTTCCCCAGGATATGTGGCTGTCGAGTCTACAACTGGCCAGGAGACTATCCCACGTATATCTTGGAACTATTCCGAGTTCTCTGTTAGTTATCCTAGCTTGTCTAAAGAAGTTTGTGTTGGTCAATATTATCTCCGCTTATTGCTTGAAAGTGGGAGCGCTAGCAAGGCACACGATTTCCCTCTCCGTGATCCAGTTGCTTTTTTTAGGGCACTCTATCATCGCTTTCAGTGTGATGCTGATATGGGGCTTACTGTTGGTGGCGCTATTCCAGATGAATTAGGTCCATCAGGCGATTGGTGTGATCTGAGTCGGCTTGATGGTTTTGGTGGAGGGGGAGGAGCGTCTGTTAGAGAACTTTGTGCAAGAGCGATGGCCATTGTCTATGAGCAACATTACAGCTTAATAGGTCCTTTTGAAGGCACTGCACATATTACAGGACTTATAGATAGGACAGATGATAGAGCATTGAGGCATCGCCTGATTCTTCTCTTGAAGGTATCATAAACTATAAAAAATAGCCTTTCCTGGTTTGTTAATGAATTTTAGGTTTCATATACAATATTGTCTTCAGATAGCTAGACCACTAAGCGTATACATCTCTTTTCATGATTTGTTGCTTACTTTTTTCTCGTACATGCAGGCTCTAGTAAAGGTCTTGTTAAACGTCGAAGGTTGTGTTGTTGTTGGTGGTTGTGTTCTAGCTGTAGATCTGCTGACGGTGGTTCATGAAAACTCGGAAAGGACTCCTATTCCGTTACAGTCAAATTTAATTGCCGCTACTGCATTTATGGAAGCACCTAAGGAATGGATGTACATTGACAAAGGTGGTGCAGAAGTTGGACCTGTAGAGAAGGACGTCATCAGAAGCTTATGGTCCAAAAAGGAGATTGACTGGACAACAAAGTGTCGGGCTTTTGGAATGTCAGACTGGAAGAAACTGCGTGATATCCGTGAACTTAGGTGGGCAGTAGCTGTCCGGGTTCCAGTCCTCACACCTACACAGGTGAAACTATGGATTACTTTATGTGTGTGACTTGCTTGCTTTTTACAATAGATTTATCATCTTAAACTTTTCAAAACAAATATGCTTTTCATGTTCGTTCTGTTGTTGTCTGTTCCCATTCTGACATGTTTATGCAAGAGTCAATCTAATTGGTGAAACACTACCCAGGTAGGGGATGCTGCATTGTCCATATTGCATAGCATGGTTTCGGCTCATTCAGATTTGGATGACGCAGGAGAGATTGTAACTCCAACACCAAGAGTAAAACGTATCTTGTCTAGTACACGTTGTCTTCCTCACATTGCTCAGGTAAATCCTTCTTTCTTTGCTCTTGTTTTCCCCTATTTCGTAGCATCTGATAGTGGAGTTGCTACATAAGTTCGTATTTGAATCTTACTCAATTAGCTTTCTCCTCCGTTGAAAAACTGAGAGTTTGAGAGTGCATTATTTTTAATCATCAACTGAAATCATTATAATCCGTTGTTATCTGATGGCTTTCTAAATTTTGGTGAAGGCTATCCTTTCCGGCGAACCAGCTATTGTGGAGGCTAGTGCTGCTCTTCTGAAAGATGTCGTTACCAGAAACCCTAAAGCGATGATACGCCTATACAACACAGGTGCCTTTTACTTTGCCCTTGCTTACCCTGGATCCAACCTGTATTCCATCGCACAACTCTTCTCGGTCACCCATGTGCATCAAGCATTTCATGGTGGGGAAGAAGCTACCGTTTCCTCCTCACTGCCCCTTGCTAAGAGAAGCGTATTGGGTGGTCTTCTCCCTGAGTCCTTATTATATGTGTTAGAGCGTAGTGGACCGGCTGCATTTGCAGCTGCCATGGTCTCTGATTCTGATACTCCTGAGATTATATGGACACATAAAATGAGAGCAGAACATCTTATATGTCAGGTATTTTACATATTTCTTACTGCGGGCTGTACCATTTTCTTTTGACCACTATATGTAAGCTAATCTTTTTTCTTTTTATGTTTGAGTTTTGATTTATCCTTTCTCTCCCCAGGTTTTGCAGCATCTTGGTGACTATCCCCAGAAATTGTCACAGCACTGCCATTTTCTGTATGATTATGCTCCCATGCCACCTGTCACATACCCAGAACTTAGAGATGAGATGTGGTGTCACCGTTATTATCTCAGAAATTTATGCAATGATATTCGATTTCCAAATTGGCCAATTGTTGAACATGTTGAGTTTCTACAATCATTACTTGTGATGTGGCGCGAAGAGTTGACAAGGAAACCCATGGATCTTTCTGAAGAAGAAGCTTGCAATATTCTAGAAATTTCCCTGAATGATGACCTAAACGGGAGGGGTCAAGTTGAGTTAAATGAGACGTCAAATATATCGAAACAGATCCAAAACCTTGATGAAGATAAACTGAAGCGCCAGTATAGGAAACTTGCGATGAAGTATCATCCTGATAAGAATCCAGAAGGAAGAGAAAAATTCTTGGCCGTTCAAAAAGCTTATGAATGCCTACAGGTACGTCAACCAAATTTTGATCATTGTCATTTAAGATTTCTTTCAATTATGTGTCTAACTGACCATCATAGTCTACTATTATACTTCTCTTTTAGAGCATTGGAGCATCTTGTTATATGTTGAAAAGTACTAACATCTTGGATACCAGCAGATAATTCATGTTCAAGTCAATGATGAATGTGAGATGTAGTAATTGCTTTGCGTCTTCTTTAGTAGAGCAAGTATTGGTTAACTTCTTTTCATTTTTGGTTTTTGTACGACAAACTTCTCTATTTAATCGGGAGTATGTGCATAATATTCTTATCTAGTTTGCAATTTATGAGCCTGCTCGACTTTAAGCTTAAAAAGACCACTGTTTCTTCAATCTATGAAACTCTGGCATTGTGTTTTATCAAATCCATACTATGACATTAGTGTTATATTTAATTTTCTTGCACTAGTTCTTATATTTCATTATACTAAATACTTCCATTCTTCTACTGATAGGCAACAATGCAAGGATTGCAAGGTCCTCAGCCTTGGAGGTTGCTGCTTTTATTGAAAGCGCAGTGCATCTTATATCGGCGTTATGGACATGTGTTGCAGCCTTTCAAATATGCTGGCTATCCAATGTTACTTGATGCAGTTACAGTGGACAAGGAGGATAACAACTTTCTGTCTGACGATAGAGCCCCTCTCCTTGTTGCAGCATCTGAGCTTGTTTCCTTAACGTACTTCTCTTGCTAACATTTTGCAGTTCTAATTCTGTTCATTTTCATGCCTTCACAGTTATCGTTTTACCTACTTCGTTTTCCTGCTATTTACCATGTCAGCTGTGCTGCATCTTCATTGAATGGTGAAGAACTAGTGAGAGATGGTGGTGTGCAGCTTCTTTCGACTCTTCTTTCCCGCTGCATGTGTGTGGTTCAGCCAACAACTTCACAACACGAACCAGCTGCGATCATTGTCACAAATGTAATGCGTACATTTGCTGTAATAAGTCAGTTTGAGGGTGCTAGGGCTAGAATTCAAGAGTTATCCAGTCTGATTGAAGACATTGTGCACTGTACGGAATTAGAACTTGTGCCCGCAGCCGTTGATGCTGCTCTTAAGTCTATTGCCAATGTTTCTGTCTTTTCCGAGCTTCAGCAGGGTCTGCTTAAGGCTGGTGCCTTATGGTGAGCTGTTTTCTTTTCTCTTTATTGTCATCAATATGCGCTTGTTCAGTTAGATATGACCCGAACTTTTTTAATCTTTACTACACTCAATTGTACCTTTGCTTATGTATAACCAATGGCTGTGCGTCTGTTCGATCAGGTATATTCTCCCATTATTACTACAGTATGACTCAACTGCAGAGGAATCAAATTCTGTAGAGTCTCATGGGGTTGGAGTTAGCATTCAAATTGCCAAGAATGAGCATGCCGTACAAGCATCACAAGCCCTATCAAGGCTTAGTGGACTGTGTGCAGATGAGGGTTTGACACCTTACAATGCAACTGCGGCTGATGTTCTCAGAGCATTGCTGACTCCAAAGCTTGCTAGTTTATTGAAAGATGAAATTGCCAAAGATTTATTAACAAAACTAAACACAAATTTGGAGACCCCAGAGGTAAAGCTTTAATTGTTATCCTGGCCAACTTAAAAATATTGAAATGAATGATGGTTCATTAGCATTTTCAAATTCCATGTACATTTCGTCTATACTTGAGTTTAAGATTTGTCACTCTCATTAGAAATATGTTTGATGTCACCATATTGCTGAACTTTCTTTTCTTAAGATTCTCTCTATATGCACATATGAAAACTTGCTGAACACTTCACTGAGTTTTAAAAGAATGTTGAGCTTTTGGCTGGATAGACTTTAATTGTATCTAGTTTTTGCTTCACAGATAATTTGGAACTCTGCAACTCGATCAGAGCTTTTAGATTTTGTGGATCAGCAACGTGCCTGCCAGGGTCCTGATGGTTCATATGATCTTAAAACTGCACAATCTTTTGCATATGAGGCACTGGCAACAGAGGTCTATATTGGCAATGTTTACTTGAAGGTCTATAATGATCAACCCGACTCAGAAATCAGTGAACCAGAAGCATTCTGCAATGCTCTAATCGACTTTATATCATCTTTAGTGCATACTGAGTTGCCCTCGGTTTCTGAGGACCAAAACTTGATTGAGGACAGCAGCTCATCTAATGAAACTCCGGAACTTCAAAATACTGTCGCAGAACCCACACTGACTGAAGGACATTCCGATCATCAAACGTCATCTGAGGGAATGAAAAAGGAAGGGAAATCTCTGATTGATCACCTCCAGTTAGCTTTGACTGCTCTTCAGGTACTCATGCAGCATGTGAATACGTAGCTTGAAAGAAGTCAGCATGACTGACCATTCTTTTGTTTCTTTTTGGTGTGTAGAACTTGCTTACAAAGTATCCAGATCTGGCTTCAGTGTTTTCGTCTAAGGAGAGATTATTGCCACTCTTTGAATGTTTTTCAGTACCCATTGCATCAGAAACTGATATTCCAAAACTCTGTCTCAATGTTCTATCTCGTCTTACTGCTTACGCTCCTTGTTTGGAGACAATGGTATCTGATGGATCTAGTCTTCTTCTCCTCTTGCAAATGCTTCATTCTGCACCTTCTTTTCGCGAGGGTGCTCTCCATGTTCTTTATGCTTTGGCCAGCACACCGGAACTGGCTTGGGCTGCTGCAAAACATGGTGGTGTAGTTTACATTCTGGAACTTTTATTGCCTTTGCAAAGTAACTATTCTTAACCCTTTTTTTTTTTCCCAGTTGTTTTCTATTTGCATGCAATGGGATCCATGATACAAAATGATCTTGTGCAGAAGAAATTCCCATGCAGCAAAGAGCTGCAGCGGCTTCTTTGTTAGGGAAGCTTGTGGCACAACCAATGCATGGGCCTAGAGTTGCTATCGCGCTAGTGAGATTCCTTCCAGATGGTCTTGTATCCATCATCCGAGATGGACCGGGAGAGGCTGTTGTACATGCTCTCGAGCGGACCACAGAGACTCCAGAGCTTGTGTGGACACCAGCAATGGCTGCATCTTTATCTGCGCAGATTGCGACCATGGCATCTGATCTTTATCTTGAACAACAGAAGGGTTGTGTAATTGAATGGGATGTACCCGAGCAATCACCTGGTCAACCAGGAATGAGAGACGAACCACAGGTTATTTTAAACTGATACATGAATCACTGCAGTAGTGAAATAGTTCTTTTGAGTGGAAGCATAATACGTAACGCAAGTTATCCTTGTAGGTTAGTGGAATCTATGTCAGGCTTTTCTTAAAAGATCCGAAATTTCCTTTGAGAAATCCAAAAGGATTCTTGGAAGGACTGCTGGAGCAGTATTTGTCAGCGATGGCGGCAACACATTATGAACAACATCCTGTTGACCCTGAGCTCCCTCTCCTTCTTTCTGCTGCATTGGTTTCTTTGTTGCGTGTGCATCCTGGACTTGCAGATCACGTAGGAACTCTCGGGTATGTCCCCAAACTTGTCGCTGCTGTGGCGTATGAGGGCAGGCGGGAAACGATGTCTAGAGGAGAAGTGAAGGCTGAAGAAATGGACCCTGATGGAGCGCATGAGACAGGCGAGCCCTCAGCACTACCCGGGCAAACTCCTCAAGAACGTGTGCGACTTAGCTGCTTACGTGTTCTACATCAACTTGCCGCTAGTACCACCTGTGCGGAAGCAATGGCTGCAACTAGTGCTGGGAATGCCCAGGTTCTCTACTATATTTCCTCTCTTACTAGCATATGGTATTAGTGGTTAAACGTTGTAGCATTGTAATGACTATGGAGTTGATTAAACACCAGGTGGTTCCACTTCTGATGAAAGCAATAGGATGGCTTGGTGGGAGCATTTTAGCACTTGAGACACTTAAGCGTGTTGTTGTTGCTGGAAATCGGGCAAGAGATGCACTTGTTGCGCAGGGTCTAAAGTGAGTCATAAACTTTACTTTATAAGTTGTCTGTGGTGCTCAAACCCGAATGAAACTAGGTTAATACAAAACTAACGTGAGAAATTGGTAGGGTTGGTCTTGTTGAGGTACTTCTTGGGCTGCTTGACTGGAGGACCGGGGGAAGGTATGGGCTCAGCTCTCACATGAAATGGAATGAATCGGAAGCATCTATCGGGCGGGTGCTTGCAGTTGAGGTTAGTATCAATTTGTTGATAAAGGTAGTTCTCTTTTAAATTTGTGATTGATGAAATAGTTTTATTTTCATATAGGTATTGCATGGTTTTGCAACAGAAGGGGCCCATTGCTCGAAAGTGCGTGAGATACTTGACGCTTCGGAAGTAAGTACTGTGAAATATCAACGTCTTGTTGAGATTTGTTTGTTGTTTGTAAATATTAATGTTAGTTGTTGAACTGACGACAGGTATGGAGTGCATATAAAGACCAAAAGCACGATCTCTTCCTCCCATCAAACACGCAGTCAGCGGCTGGAGTGGCTGGCTTTATCGAGAGCTCATCCAACAGTCTCACTTACGCCCTTACTGCTCCTCCTTCTTCTTCCTCTTCTCCTTGACCATTTGTGTATCCTTTTGTAAAGTCACATCAGTTTCCTTTCTTTCTTGCTTCTATCCAGAAGGTGTTGTCGTTTGTAAATGTTTGATGAGAAAGTATTAAATAATTTGGTTTTATTTAGATCTACCACATCTCTTCTTCTCTTCCTATCTTTATATGATTATTGTTTTTTTTGTTAAACTCATAATGTTGATCCTTTTTCTTTTGTGCACAAATTCTTTAAACTAATCAAACGATACCTAGGGAGAGATCAAAGAGGGAGCGACGTCAAAGGTGATTCTAAAAAAAAATCCTTCGTCGCTCTGGTTTCCACCGTGAATATCTGTGCCGCAGCTTCGGCTAATACGGTAACTCCGTGTATGATAGATCAATGCTTGAATCAAACAGATCTATGAACTCATTTCGCAAGAGATCGATAAAAAATAATGATCTCCATTTATGAATCGAATATGCTTTTAGAAAGTACAGAGTAATTGATAAGAATTTTATACACTTTTTTGAATGAATCTCCTCACTAACGAAACAAAGTTCTTATATTCCACACTTTGTTTCGAGCTCTGCCAGCTGTCGCCCGTTGATTGGAGTCGTTGGTATCACTCCAACAGACTCTAACCACCTCTAACGAACTCTTCCCTCCACTGTAATGTCTCTACGTGTCTTCATTTCGTATCCCTTTCGTTACCTGTACCAAATCTTCCCCCTCCAAAAAATCTTGCCTACAAGGTTTCTTTAAAACGCAAATGTTGGATATTTCTGCTGCATATCAAACAAAAATTCCCATGTTGCTTCCGCCTCACTGCTATTAGTCCACTTTACTAACACCATCGTAGCTGCTTTACCTTGATGATGTACCATCTTTCTCTGCTTCACATATTCAGGTTCCTTGAATGCAGTTTCATAAAGCACTGTCGGAAGCTGCGTTGTAGCCGGCGCAGTACCAATAACCTTCTTAAGCTGAGAAACGTGAAAAACCGGATGAATGCGTGACGAAGTAGGCAACTCCAGTTTGTAAGATACCTTGCCTCCTGTATCCAAAACCTTGTAAGGACCATAGTACTTAGGAGCTAGCTTCTGATTACGTCGTGAGATTGTCTGTAAGGTTGAAGCTTAACAAAAACCATGTCACCAATCTGAAAACTCTCTCAGTTCTATGTTAATCCGCCATTTGTTTCATACGATGTTGTGCTCTCAATAGATGGAACTTCAAGATTAACAGCATGTCTTCCCTATCTTGCAAGCACTTAGCAACCACCTGGACCTTAGACTCGCCTGGGAGATAGGGTAGATGAACTGGAAAAGATTGACCATAAACAATCGCGTAGGGAGTGTTTGTGTAGCAGTGTGGAAATTGGTATTGTACCAAAATTCTGCTAGATGAAGCCATTTACTCCACAAATACGGCTTATCACTTTTCATGCAACGTAAGTATGTTTCAACACACCTACTAACCACTTTGGTTTGTCCATCACTTTGTGGATGATATGCCGTGGACATATCCAGAGAACACCCTTGCAATCTGAAAAGCTCTTGCCAAAACTCACTTAAGAAGACCGCATCTCTTTCACTTACAATCAAATGAGGGAAGCCATGAAGTTTGAATACGTTATCCAAAAAGGTTTGAGCCACTGTCATTGCAGAATAAGGATGACTGAGTGCCATAAAGTGAGTTGCCTTGCTTAATCTTTCCACCACCACCAACATGACTGTATTCCCAAAAGATACTGGTAATCCATCAATGAAATCCATGGATATGTCACGCCAAATAGCTTCAGGAATGGGTAATGGTTGTAGCAAGTCGGGATAAGCCGCATTGTCATACTTACAATGTTGACATATTGAACAACTTCTCAAGTAAGCTTGTATGTCTTTCGCCATTCCTTTCCAGTAAAATAACCCTTTCACTCTCTGCAATGTCACATCTCGTCCTGAATGACCTCCTTTACCTGACCCGTGTAACCATCCCAATAGTGTGTTCTTCAAGTTCGCATTATTGGGAATGACTATCTTACCTTTTCTTCGTAGCATATTGTTGACCCAAGAGAAATGCTTCCTCGCATTTTTATTAACTTCCAGCTCTGCAATCAACTGCTTAGTAACCACATCCGCTTCATATGCTTGTTGAATTTGTTTCATCAGGTCACAATCCATTACAGACATCGCCATATATAAAATTTATGCACCATCCACACGAGAAAGAGCGACTGCTTCCAAATTCTCCTTCCCTTGTTTGTATTGGATTTCATAATCAAATTCCAAAAGCTTATGTAGCCACTGCTGTTGAATAGGAGTACTCAAACGTTGTTCCAGCAAGTATTTGAGGCTCCTTTGATCTGTTTTTATGATGAAATGGCTAGTGAGTAAGTAGTGTCTCCATTTCTGCACTGCAAACACCACTGCGAGTAACTCCTTCTCATAAATGGACAGATTCAGTTGTTTCCCTTTCAAGTGACGACTAATATAAGATAATGGATGACCATCTTGCATCACACCGCTCCAATCCCATTACCACAAGCGTCTGTCTCCACTAGGAAAGGTTTCTCAAAGCAAGGTAATGCTAAAACCGGAGCCTCACATAACGCCTTCTTCAAACACTCAAAAGAAGCTTGCGCTTCCTCATTCTAGACAAAGGCATCTTTCTTTGTTAACGCAGCCAAACGTCGAGCAATGGCTCCAAAATTCTTCACAAACCTTCCGTAATACCCTGCTAACCCCAAAAAACCTCACAACATCTTCAAGTTTTTAGGTTGTGGCCACTCTGCAATTGCCTTTACCTTACTAGGATCCGTAGAGACACCTTCTTTCTCAATGAAATGGCATAATTATTCCACTTTGGTGGTTCCAAAAGCACATTTACTTCTCTTCGCATACAGCTTATTGTCTCTCATTACTGTAAACACTTCCCGGAGATGCCTCAGATTCTGGAGTACATCTTTGCTATAGACGAGAATATTGTCAAAGAAAATGAGCACAAAATTTCTCAAGTAGGGTCGGAACACATCATTCATTAACCCTTGAAAGGTGGCAGGGGCATTGGTCAAACCAAATGGCATTACCAAATACTCATAGTGACCATTATGTGTTCGGAATGCTGTCTTTTGAATGTCTAGAGGATCCATCCTCACTTGATGATACCCTGCTCGCAAGTCTATTTTGGAGTAAGATTGCAGATCCTCCTAGCTCATCCATTAAATTTTCTATCAATGGTATTGGAAACCTATCTTTCGCTGTCATCTGATTAAGTTTCCTATAGTCCACACACAACCTCAATGAGTTATCCTCTCACCATCTTGTACACTTCATTCTTTTGTTGCAATGCATATCTATATGGTATTTGGTTTACAGGATAAGCTCCCTCCATCAAAGTGATTTTGTGATTGTGGTTTGCCCGGAATGGTGGTAACCCAGAGGGTTCCTCAAATATGTCTGCAAATTCACTAATCAATGATTGTATAAGTGACGTTGGACCATTCTATTCTTGGTTATGCTCAATAACATTCAACTAAATTCTCTCATTCTCTTCTTCATACGCATAGATCATAAGCAGTTGTATCTCAGCATCCTTGACCTCTTTTATTCGTTTCGCCTTAACTTCTCTTACTGACCCGGGGTTCGGACCATGCAAGACACACTTCTTCTTCTTCCATTGAAATTGCATGACCAGTCTATCAAAGTGCCATGTAATAGGCCCCAACTTTGATAGCCACTGTACTCCTAAAACCATGTCATGACCCCCAACGGAATGACCATCATATCTGATTGGAACTGATGATTTTGGAAATTCCAACTGAAGTTAGCTATCTTTGCACACACACCCAGTTTGGATCCATCTGCTACTGGAACTCTTGCTCGACCAGCTGTTTCAAGTTTGCATCCCAACAAATTGGCAATTTTTTTATCCACAAAGTTGTGTGTATAACCCGAATCAATCAGTATGTAAAGGTTCTTTTTGCCATGTATTCCTCTAACTCTCATTGTAGTATAATTCGTAACTCCCGAAACTGAATTAAATGATATCTGTGCAATATCGCACTCTTCAATGTCACCCCCAAGTCTTCCTCCTTATCACTTTTTATCTTCTCTTCGACATCAATCATAAAAAGCTGTGTTTTCTTATGTTTTTAATAATGTTCGGAAGTAAATTTTTCATCACAATAATAACAAAGACCCTTGGCCCTTCTCTCACCCATCTCCTCATTAGTCAAAAAATTTCTCAACTGTTGTGTTTTCTCTCTTGACTTAAACCCATCTCTAGGTTGTTTCTTGTCTTGTGCTTTTGGTAAAGGTAATAAACCTTTTCCACCATTACTTCCCCCTATACTTCTTGAAGAAGACCATCCTGAAACATTTTGTTTCCTCGGATGAGCTTTTTCATATAATCTTCCAAGAACCAAACATTGTCTTGTGGATTGTGGATTAAACATTCGGATATGCATCTGCGTGTCCATCCTCAATCTGCCAAATGAGCACTAACCAGGTACTCTTCTGACATACGTAATCGAGATCGTATCAACTCAAACTTTGTGTGATACTCTCCTATTCCTTCAGTTTCATTCAACTCTTTCAACTCTGCAATCGGATCATCTAATACTTCCTCAAATCTTTCTTTAAGTAGTGATCTACAACCCCTCCAATCCCTCAAGATGTAACCAATTTGATCTTTCTGTACAAGAGCTTGGTGCCAAGTGCGAGCCAAACCATCAAAATGTATGGAAGCAATCACTACCTTCGATTCATCTAGAGTGTTATCAATGGTAAAGAATTTCTCAACTAAACACAACCATTCTTGTATCTTTTCTCCTCCAAATCTTGGAAAGTCTATCTTCGCCAAATGAGTCATGCCATTGTAAATATTATCCATATTAGTCTGCGTATGATCTCGTTGAATATTCTGAGTATGTGAAATCCATGGGGAGTTCCCACGATGACCTTGATCATTACTCGTCGATGCCCCTGTTTGATTGGGGAAACGCGTCATCAATTTGAAAGCTTCCACCATCTCCTAGATCCCTTGACTCGTCTTCTCGCTTTGTAAGGCAATCGCCTTCTCCAACGCGGTGAATCGTACTTCAATTTCGTCGTCGACTTCCCGCACCACAGTCTTCTTAGCGATTGCCTGAGATCTTGTCTCCGCCATCGCTACCTACCAACCACCGAAAATTCTAAGGAACGCCTGGCTCTGATACCACTAATACGGTAACTCCGTATGATAGATCAATGCTCGAATCAAACAAAGATCTATGAACACACTTCGCAAGAGATCGATAGAAAAGAACGATCTCCACTTATGAATCGAATATGCTTTTAGAAAATACAGAGTAATTGATAAGAATCTTGTACACTTTTTCTGAATGAATCTACTCACTAACGAAACATATTTTTTATACTCCACACTCTGTTTCGATCTCTGCCAGCTGTCACCCGTTGATTGGAGTCGTTGGTATCACTCCAACAGACTCTAACCACCTAACAAAATCTTTCCTCCACTGTAATGTCTCCACGTATCTTCATTTCGTATCTCTTTCGTTACCTGTACCATCGGCCGTCAGAGTTTCCTGTTTTTTTTCTTTACAGTTAGGGTTACTCTAGTTATCAAATAAAACCATGTTTGATTTATACATCAAGTGTTTCGATTTGGAGAAAACCAAATTGTGTTTTGTTGTCGTCTTATTTCTTGCGATCATCCGGATTTCTTCACTGACAAACAATCCTCAGGATTTGGCTGAGAAGATCAAAGGGGTTTGGTCGAGTGTTTGGCGTGTGTCTCTTCTCCCAATGGGACTGTTACTCTCCGGTGTTGGAATTCCTATTCTTATGGAGTTACAATATCGATGGCTTTCCCTTGTACATGTTGCAAGATGGTATAATGCTTCAAGCATCTCGACTTGTGTACACAAGGAATCAACATAAAAAACCGCCATGACCTGTGGATTTCAAGGGATAGATGCGCGTTATACACTCGGTATTTAAGATATGGTATATACACATTAAGTTATACTTTTCATGTCCAGAATTTTAAGACGACAAGTGCCCTTCATTTTGTTTATGCCAATCACATTCTTTCAAGATTTTGTGGTGTTGATTGTTACGGAATTGAGGGAAACATTTTTTATCTGAGAATAAAATACAGAGGAATGGAGGGGAAATATTAGGAAGAAGAAGTACGAAGATATTTCTGCAACAAAACAAATCAAAGATATTACTTATTGGTAGCAAAGCAAAAGAATTTCAATATCATTTAATTAAACAATTTTATATTTGTAGCAATGTATACTGTTGAATTCCAAAAAGAGAACTACCACATGAAAATATTTTACTTTTTCTGGAAAAAGTAACAAGGTTTCTACTGGTGATGGTCTTGATCATTTTATATCTGCGAACAATTATTGACAAAACAAAGGAACTAGAGTTCTATAAGGTAGTAAGTGATAGTATTATGAATGGACCATGTGGAACAGCAAATCCGCGTCAGGTTTGTATGACAACAAGGAAGTGTTCTAAAAACTTTCTTAAGAATCATGCCAATGTAACATCTATAGATAAAAATGGTTTTCCTGCATATCGACATCGAGACAATGAACATTATGTTGAAAAGAATTGAGTCAAATTGGATATTCGGTATATTGTACCATATAACAAGGAGCTTATGATTCGGTATAGAGCATATATGAACGTTGAGTGATGCATCCAACTCGAACAATAAAATATTTGTTCAAGTACATTCACAAGGATCCTAATTATGTTTCTGTTGTAGTAGATAGCTAGAAAGATGGAGTTGTTGATAAGATAAAACACTATTTAAAGTGTAGGTATAATCAACATTTTTATTATTAATCTATTTGGTATTATTAATGTTGAAGTTAGTATATTGATTTGTACCATATTTTAAAATATTGGTTTAGGCATGTTTCTGTATGTGAATCTACCTGGAGAATACTCGCTTTTCCCACTCATTATCGTACATTAGCTGTAGAAAAACTATGCTTTCATCTACCTAATCAAAAAATTCATATTCATAATGAATCTGAACCCTTGGATAATATTCTTGAACATACAAGTGTGAGTGTCTCTCAGTTTTTAGGTTGATTGAAGTCTATAAGATTTATGTAGAATCAAATGACAATTTATGCTGAAATGCCTACTAGAGTTACTTGGAATAGAAAAGAGAATATGGAAACCGAGGAAACTGTCTTTCGCGATTAGAAGAACTGCACGTATCAATAAAATAATCAAAGTACTTTCTTAGAGTTCTGTTGAATTATGTAAAAGGTCATGAATGTTATGAAGATATTTGTACGTTTATGTCATAACTTATGCAATATTCAAAGAGGCATGCAAAATATTAGGGTTGTTTGATGATGATAAGGAAAACATTTTAGGTATTGAGGAAGCGAGCGTATGATCTACAGGTTTTAATCTACGTAGGTTCTTTGTTATTATGCTGATAAGCGATTGTCTTACTCAACCTGATTTTTTTCGGAATTCGATATGGAAATATTTAACAGAAGATATTTTGTATCACGAGAAGAAAAAGAAAAATAAGCCTGGTAAATATATATATATATATATATATATATATATATATATATATATATATATGTTGGTTTCAAAATAATGTACAATGTCTTTTTTCTTTTAAAAAAAATACTAATAGTCATTTTCAACCATGTTTTGCAGCATTAATTCTAGCTAAGGATCAACTAAAAAATATTGCGCTTTCAGAAATCTAGCTTCTTCTAGAAAATCGTGGTCGGTCAATGGAAAAATGGGATAAAATGTCTAAACCATCTAATTTTAAGAGTCATGATGGGAACCGTCTGGTGGACGATGAAATCAAATAAGACCAAGAAGAACAAACAAAGGAACAACAAATACTACTTTATATGATTACGGATGAGCAAAGAGTTGTATATGAAGATATATTAGATGTTGTTATTCACAATAAAAGTGGTGTGTTTTATATGGTTTTGGAGGAAATGGCAAAACTTTTATTTGCAGTAGACTTTCAGACGCTATTCGTGGATTAGGTAAAACTGTTATCAACACTGTCTCCAGTGGAATTGCATCTCTCGGAGGACGTACTGGTCATTCTAGGTTTAATATCTCAATCAATCCGGATACATATACTTCTTCCAAAGTAGAACCTGGATCAGATCTTGTAAAGTTATTACAATTGGCCGATCTTATTGTGTGGGACGAAGCACCTATAGTGAGTACATATTATTTTGAAAAATCTTGATAGGACACTATGTGATATGATCAGATCAAAAGAGCATAAACCATTCGGTGGGAAAGTTATTGTATTCGAAGGTGAATTTTGGCAAATACTACCGGTTATTCATTTAACGGAAAGTTTATTGTCTTCTCTTAATTCATCTTATCTTCGAGATCTTTGCAAAGTGTTGAAACTTACGAAGAACATGAAAGTGCTTTTTGGTTGTACTGAAAAAGAATATGAAAAACTTAGGTAATTCTCAGAGTGGATGGAAACATCAATAAAACAAATGATGGGATTGTGGATATTGATATTCCATATGATCTTCTTATCAAACAATGCGATGATCCGATACCTACAATCGTGAAAGAGGTATATGGAGGATAATTTGGTGGTAAAACAGATCAAAACTTACAAAAATAGAGCAATTCTTTGTTTTACAAATGATGACATCAATCAAATAAATGATTACATGCTATTAAATATGAGAGGTACTTATTAAAATTTCTTTTCATATATATTTCCCATTTTAAAGTAGTAATATATTTTAATTATGATTCACGACTAATATAATTTTATTTCAGGTAAAAATATTTTATATCATAGCTAATATAGCATTGAACTAACTGATATGGATTCCATAAAAGTTGTAGATTATACAGTAGAATTCTAAATACTATCAAGATATCATGTTTGCCTAAGCATGAGCTTACACCAGGCTTATATTATCTAACTTATCCCATTATGTTGTTGAGGTTGTTATTATGACAGGAAGCACAAAACATATTGATATAAAAACCTTGATACTGGAGATGTATGTTACACCATCTGATGAGAGGTTCCCATTCCGAATGAGTTATAGACAATTTCTTTTGACGTTAGCATTTGCAATAACGATAAACAAAAGCCAAAGCCAGTCACTGGAAAACGTAGGTTTGTTTTTTCCCAGACCTGTTTTTTCACATGGGCGATTATATGTTGCACTTTCTCGGGCAAAATCAAGGTCCAGTCTGAAGATACTCACTACCGATGAAAAAGGCAATGTTTAGCAAAAGACCACAAATGTTATTTACAAAGAAGTATTTCAAAACTCGGTTATGATACCTTTTTTTCTAAACATTGGTACTGTTTGTATTTATTTTTTTCGAAATATTTTATATAAAATATTCAGTATTACTTCCCAAATCATAGTATTAATTTGAAATTTCTTAAAATGTTTACATGAACAAACATTTTTTTTCTTGGATTACTCTGTACAATATGTCAACAATTGAATGATCACTACATGTAGATCATATACATGTAGGTTTAAAAACTGGTAATAAAATAAGGTATAAAAGGAATATATGAATTTAATACAATTAATATTTCTGTACCTAATCATTTTATATTTTTTCGATTTACTTATAAATATGTCTTTTCGTTAACCTAATCAAGCACTGTAAGTTGTTCGAAAATCCATATTCTCTCTCCTTCTTTGATATTCAATGGAAACCGTGATTTTTTTTTCTCAATTTGGATTGGGTGAAAGTGTCAAGATCAAAAATTTTGGTCAGGGTACTGAGAGATTACACCGAAGACTTACTTTCATATATTGGACGCCAAAGCAAAGATCGCCAAAGCAAAGATAGGAAGATCATACTATCTGATTTTCAGGTACTTTAATCTTGTATCTTGTCTTAATTCCAAAATATGTTGAACAAGGTTTTTCACATTAATTTTAATGGAGTAGGACAGTAAAGTGGTAGAAATACTAAAAAATAGAGCATTTCTTAGTATATAAGATAAAAGATGCGACTCATGGTTGTTATAAAAAGGATCTTGCATTCCTTAGTTTATGTATTTAGGATGATAAGTATATTCATTTTTAATGTATAGATCTATATATATATATATATATATATATATATATATACTATTTAATCATGTTTATTATATATAGCGAACCTAGAATCGAATGTCAAGCAGTATGTGACTGCCGTTCAGTTTGAGTAACAACGAATTCGTGCTCAACGATCGAGAGAATCTGAAATATGTTTATTACAATTTTGGCATATTAATCAGTTCCCAGATGGTATTATTTCGTTTGCATGTATTTTAAATATTAAGTATAACCCGCATTAATCTTTAGTATTATATTTACCTCCAAGTTTGGTATTTTTTACAGGTTTCGACGAATACAACCAAGTATTATGGAACCCTAATGTGCCTGGAGTTAATGGACTACAATTAAAGTATGTTAGAAAATAATTATTAGATTTTGATCTGTGCTTTCAAAGCACAAGTTTATTTTCAAAACAAACCAAATATATTTGATGTAATTAGTATTTTTTATTGTATATCTACATTTACATGTTAAAAGCAAATTATTTTATTTGTGAAAAGTATTATCTTTAATATTGTAATGAAAAAATTTCGATTATGAAATATGTAAATATATGTGATAATATTTTAAAATATATAATCAGTTTTCAATGGGTATATATTCTTGCATTTATTAGGATTTTAAGTTATTAATGTAATTTAGATTTGACAATATATATTAATTTTATTAATATAAAAAATATATATAATATATATTTTGAAATCATTTTTAAAATTTTGAGAATATATAAAGGTTTTTTTTCAATCTTTTTTTGTTTAATTTTTTTTAAATATTGAGAAAATGTGTGAATTTTAAAATTTTAGTATATTTAATCAAATATATTTATATAAACGACTGATATTTATATCTTTTATGTGCCCATGCTGATCTCGTAATTGATTCCAGCTATAGCGATTATTATGTTTTAATTTAGTTTTGATCTTCATTTGTACATTAAAAAAACTCGGTGTATAGTAATACTATTAAATCAGAAGAAAGTTCTATCTACCTTTAAATAGTCTAAGTTAGATATTTTCATTTATTTAGTTTTTATTATTTTTCATAAAACAATTTTAATTACTATTAAATATACACACAATCTTAAAAGTTTTATTTAAATATTTTCAAATAAGATATCCAAAGATATTATTAGTTAGCTTTTCTAATATCGTATTTGAAATATATTTTATTATATTTTTATTAAAAATATATATATTTATTGTTTTTAATATTTATTTTAAAGAATGAAAATTCGTAATTATTTTTAAATTTTATTACAATTGAATATTAATTCATTTCTATTCATAGAATAAGAAATAACATTTCTATAATATGTATATATACATAATTCACATTCATAATTAAATAAAAAATAAAACAGATAAAATAAATTAATCTATTTACTAACTGTTTTATAAATCATAAATTAAAATATTTTCAGGTATTAGAATATTTTTCAGATTTTTTCGGGTTTCGTATACATAATAACATATATTCAGTTTAGAACATACTTCAATTTGTTAATGAAAAAATTAAAATATCATTTAATATATTTTAATTTGATAAAATAGAATAGTAAATTTAGTTTTCATTAATATTATTTGATTATATTGTATATTGGATTATACATTATGATTAATAATTACAGTTTCTTGCAGCTAACTATAAAATGTAAACATTTAGCAAGTATAAGATGGGTTGAACACCATATAATTAATTTATTTTATAATAAAATATTTTTTTAACAAATACAACAAATAAAAAATAAATTCATATATAATTACGGATCATGTTACGATATAATACATTAGTTTTGATCTTAATTTTTATCACATCCTAAAACTCATAAGTAACCATATATCTCTCGGATTTGAGTTATATTCGTTCGGTTCGAATATATCTGAAGTTAAATTCAAAATTTAAAAGCAAAACCTAAGAACTAAATACTTATTCATATAGAATTGGATAGTTAAGATACTTATTTAAAATTAAATATAGAATTTAATATTCGAATTACATATTTATGTTTCAAATATTTATACTTGTGATAATTTGGGCACTCAGATCGGTTTTTAGATTTTTTGGGCTTTTTCGGTTTTTTGGGTTCGGCTGATAACACTTTGTGTTCAGATATGTTTTGTACTACCCTACAAAACCCATTCTGGTATTTTTTTAAAAAAATTGGATTGTGTACGGATCATTTTTTTTATAGTTTGGGTTCGATCAAAATTTGAGTTATATAAGTTTTCATAGAAATATTATTCCGCGATTTGAAAGTGTGGGTGAAAATCTAGTTTAGTCTATTAATTTAGGGTCATATTTGAACTTTACCTTGGCATATTTTAATTTAGACTTATTGAACGTATTGTGACCAAATATAAAAATAACTATTTAGACAATTTTATATGATTACCTAAGAGGATGTTAAAAAATACATTGACGATTTTTTTTCCTGCAAAGGAGAAATCAAAGTTCGCTTTGCGGTGGAACCTTTAATCAATCGAAGCTGCTATCATCAAAGCGTTACAACCTGTGAGAGAGGTTACCGGGTGATTGGATTCAAATATTTTGTTTGTTCAAAGGTAAAAAATGATTGATTTCTTCCTATCTATTATCTCAATTTAGGGTTTTAATTAATTCATAATGCTCATGGATGAAACATTAGTGAAGCGAGTTTATTATGATAGTGAGAAATTTTTAGACCTCTAAATTAACTCAACGACGAGATTGATTATGCTTCCTTGATGTTTTTTTATTAGATTATATCTCAATTTTGATGTTTCTATGGGGTTTCTATATTCAGGATACTCGTTTTCCTTTGACTGAGAGAGAAATTGGGGCTGCAAGGTTTGCTTCCTACTCCTTTATCTCTCCTTTAAACAGCAATATGACCGTTTCAGTAAGTGATGGATCTATTCAAAGAGATGATTATGTGTTTCTGGGTTTCTCACACTTCTGTATAAATTAATTTGCAAAAGTTGAGGCCTTTTGGTTCATAAAGAGGAATACTCAAGGGCGACCGGATAACGTTGTATCATTAGTAAAGTGGAAGATTATGAATAGGTTACATGGCTGTAACGAGACTTAGTACTACCGAGTGAGTTCAAATTTCTCTTTTCTATTGTCCGATATTATTGTAACGTCAAAGATTTTTCCCTGGCTGAGTTGCCAGAACTATTCATTTTTGTATAGAAGACCACGGGAATGTAGAGAGACGATGTCTATGATATACAATTGGCCACCTCAGCAGGTAGATATGATTTTCATCACAGAGTGTAGCCGTATTATTGGCTTAGGAGATCTTGGAGTGCATGGAATTGGATTCCTATTGGAAAGCTCGACATGTATGTGTCTAAAGCATGTATTAATCCACAGAAAGTATGTCTGATTTCGACATGATCTGTTTTGGGAAAATTTTAATTTTACCACAAGTTTATTATCACTTATTAAATTTACCATAAATGAATGATTATTTTCAAAAATACCTTAAATTTATGATGAAAATAGATTAAACTATTTTTTTTCTAAAATATTTATAAAATATTTAGAAACTCAACCCCACTCCTTTAATACTAAAATCTAAACAATAATCACTAAGATGTGAACCCAAATGTTAATATATTTTTGATTGAGTGTATTTTGAAAAGTGATATTTAACTTGTGGTATTCTTAGTAATTTTTCATTTTTTTTGTTTTGTAACCGGTTTCCTTATTTATGAATTTCAGTAAATAGATGATCACATCTATAGTTTATTGATTCTCCTCTGATTCTTTGATTTTGGAGTTTGAGATTTTATGAATCAAAATGTATTTTTTGTCTTATCAGTCACTCTTTTCTTATTTGTTGAAAAGCAATAAAATATGAATGTGATCCGATTCCATGCTCATCATTGACAATTCTTCTCTCTTTTTTTAATAAAGACTTCGATAGCTTCCATATGAACTGCTTCGACATTTTCAATACGCATCCGTATTGATTAGCTTTAGTTCACAACTATTTATATGGTATGTGATAGGGCGTGATTTACCATTATTGTGCCATGATATCAGTCTTATCTAGAGTTTATTAAATGTGTTTGGAGTATATATTAGAGTATTTTAAGGTTCATGTACATTCTAGAGAACTTTGGTGATTCTGGAGATTTTAGAGATGCAGAACTGCGCAGATGCATCAGATGTTTAGCTATGGATGGATACATTCCCCACGGTGCCATTGATCTGATCTTTTGACAAGGGATAGACCATTGAGTTAGATTTCCAATTCCACCAGTTTGAGGTCCATCTTACGGTTAGATTTAAAGTTATTCTCGATTTACTGAAGAGTTGTATGTCTGCCTCGCGAGAGAAAGTTGTCGAGAAGATGAATAAGTGTCGATCGACGGCACAACCTTGGTGTCGCTCGACTGTGATCCCAGAAGACAGGCCCGACTTGTTTTATGGCCGACTTAAGCCCAAAAACCATCACAAATTACCAAAATACCATGGACGACTAAAACCCTATTTATATGTTTCTATGCCATTGTTTAGGCACCCGGCTTTATTCTATCTATTGTTCTAGAGTTAAGAGAGAAGGGCGGAACTCCTTCAGAGTCCTCCTAGAACTCCTTTGGTTTTATATTATATTTATTCTGTCCATCTATGATTTTTGTGACAAAGATCATGTATGAGTAGATCTCTTGTTAGGTTTAAGGTTTAGTAATGGTATTGATGGATTAGCCAAACAATATAATTGCTAGGGTGATTATTAGATCTATCAATAGAATTGTGTTTATTGCTTGTGTTCTAGAGTAGCTAACTAGAACCCTGATCATATGATAGTTAGGCGCAAGCGAGAGCATGGTCTATTACCAGAATTAATCATGTTGAGCTAGGTTGCTAGAAACAAACAAGAGTTGATTTAGTTAATTTAGTAAACTTATCAAATTAGGTCATAAAGCTTGAATCAAGAGACCATATGTCGACGAAGGTCATTGCCATTGATCGACGGTCATTCCCTGTCAACAAGCGAGAGCTGAGACATCGGACTTAGTCAATAGATTAGACTCGCAGCGAGAGCTTGTCGTCTTTTACATTAGATATCGAGTTCTATGATTAATACTCTTAGCTTCTATTCTATATAATCCACTTGTCTGAAACCCTAAATCTAGCTATTTATTATTATTGCTTACCTACCAATCAATCAGTTATCTGCTATAGTTTATTTACTTCTTATTAATCTTTTTTCCTAGCTTAATCGTTATAGTATGGAGTTTATTGTGTGCCCACGCTCCCTATGGATTCGATCCCTAAATACTACAATTTGACCTCTCTTGGCAAGAGTAGTTCGTAGGTTAATTTGATAGAGTTTGCATTAAAATACATAAAAACCCTCATGTCAAATTTGACGCTGTTGCTGGGGAGCAAGGATTCGCCATTTGATTCAATTTTTTTGATTTAGTTTAGGTATTTTTCTATATTAGTTTACGTACATAAAAATTTTCTTGTGTTTCAGGTACATACTAGTACCATGAAATTTTTTCTTGTGTTTCAGATACATACTAGTACCATGAAGCAATGAGGAGAGGATTTTTGGGTTCTTCAAAAAAAGAACCTGTTGATTCGCGCACGATCGATAAGTTTACGAGGGCAGTCGACACCCTCTAAGCAGTGATCTCTAGCAAAGAGAAGCGAGCATCGATCGACACCAATACTTCACCGTCGACCGATACTAACATCATGACATCGATCGACACCCACACTTCGGCGTCAATCGATACTACTTGCGAGAAGATAGAGAAGGTCAAAGTACTCATACTGAGAGTTGACAAGAATGATATCTTACGAGACAAAAGTGGTCATGCGCACAACAGTGTATGGAAATTGATTCATGCAGAAGGGACTACAATCCCTGATGCTTCTGATGTTACTGTGAATTTTGGGATTGAACGAAAAAAGGCATTTAGAGACTACAACAGGCCTGAGGATTTCTACACCAAAAGGTCTATGATGCGTTGTTCTGCACCACAGAGGGATGTCTTTGAGCTGAATCCTACATATATCTCTCTTGTGGGTCAGCATTCAATAGATGGTCTTCCTCATGAATGTCCCAGTAACCACCTTGAATCATTCGATGATTTAGTGTCGACCATTAAGTGTAATGGAGTCTCTGAAGATTACTACTTCTGCAAACTATTCCCATACTCTCTTGCTGGAGAAGGAGAATATTGGTTCAAGAGGTTGCCACCAGGATCTCTCACTACCTGGAATGACATCACAAACACATTCTTCACCAACTTTCTCAATGATACTGAAGCAAATATGAAGATTGAGATGGAATATATCCTGAGATATATGGTAGAAGGAGAAGAAGAAGATGGATATGGAGAGCTGAGCAGAGTAGGAGAAGCTGATATTTAGTGATCCAACTTCAGCATCGATCGACACTAAGACTTCAACGTCAATCGACGTTAAGACCTCAGCATCGATCGACGCCACTTGCGAGATGACAGAAGAAATTGAAGTTCTTATACTTAAGGCTAATGAGAATAGGATCTTACGAGACGAAAAATGTCGTCCTCGCAACAATATATGACAATTGATTAATGCACAAGGAGCTGTGATCCCTGATTTCATTGTTGTTGCTGAGATAAATGACTTCCAGATGAACCGTAAATGGTATGCTTGGGCAGCTCATAACTCTTTTCAGGGTTTGCCTCATGAAGATCCGAAAGAACACATCAAAAAATGAAGTGTCTGAATACCACATGTCATGATGTTAGTGTCTGAATACCACATGATCTGCAAGATCTTCCCCTATTATATCTCTGGGAATGCAGCTAGCTGATTTATTCAACTGGAACCACGATCTTTGACTCGCTGGGATGATATTGAAAGAGCATTCCTTTATGAATTTCTTGATGAAGCTGCAGCAGCTTGAGAAAAAGAGATCAATGATAAGTGGGACAAGATCCTTTAAATTTATCAAATTAAGAAAGAAGACGAGATTCCACGGCAGCTTATTGAATATGTAGCAATGCGTATTAAGTATCGTGGATCTGAGCCGAGCAGAGAAGAAGAAGCTGGTATTATCGATCCGACCTCGGCATCAGTCGATACTAAGATCTCAATGTCGATCGACCCTAAGACCTCATAATCAATCAACACTAATATCGATTGACACCACTTGACATCCATGAAAGATGGGGTTATCTTCAGGACATTGCAGACTCGACACTAGAGAGCACTGATGTATCAAGTTGTTATCATGCTCCAGATGTAGAAAGAAACATCATCATCGGAGATCTCTTGCAGCCAAAGGATAAAGAAAAACTTGGGTATTTGGATTCGAGTAGGAATGCCACTATGGAGCTAGAAGAATGGTTTTAAGATATGCATCAGAACTCGAAGCAGAAGCTTGATGAAGATCAGCACACTTTGAGAATAGATCTGGAAACTTCACCAAAATCTAGCATGGATTTACACCAACCCGGTATCATTGATCGACAACCACCCTACTGCATCGATCAACACCCAAATCCAATCTTCGATCGATACCACCTAGATGAAATCGATTGACACCACCTAGATGACATCAATCGACACTCATTTTTGGTCAAACACCAGGTTACATGATTGAACCAGGACCGGTTGAGGAGAGAATGCATGTGTCCAAGACCTCACATCTTGCTATCCCAGAACATCTACGACCACCTATATGCACAAAAGAAGCTGCTGGTTTTCACAAAAGAGCGAAGATGGTACATGACCCTGTGAAGTTTGTGGTTCCCAGTGCTGTTTTTGAGGTTGAATTTCCTATTCCACCAGATGAAAGTGTGCATATGGATCTCTATGTTGAGGTATTTGATGATCTTCATCATACAGTTGTCCCTCGGAGAGTACTGAATTATGAAGGTGACGTTGATCAAGGACCATTGGTCACAACATCGATCAACACCATCATTGGTGAATCGATCGACGCCACCATTGGAACATCGATCGACATCAACACTAGAGCGTCGATCGACACTCTTCACCGATCAGAGCAGAATGAGTTTGAAGTGTTTCGTAATCTTTTTGATGGAGGCACCACGAGATCAGAAAAGTCTGGGGGAAATAAGAGGAGGAATTGGAAGAAGAGAAAAATGATCAAGGAAGGTCCTCAGTTATCATTGATTCCCTAATTCTCAGATGGTGTCAGGAAATACAGATTGCGCAACAGATGCTTCTCGCAGCCATTTGCAAAGCTTCGAGCACTCCTTATTGCTGAGATGATAGACAAAGAAGAAGAGTCTTTGGAGGCTTTCATAAAAAGGGTGATGAAGCTGAAGATATTGGACATTGAGAATTGTTTTGGAGCAAGTTCCCAATCTCATCCGGACTGAATCAGAGTTTCAAAACGTCGAGCTAAAGACTATAACCAAGCGCTGAGTGGGAGGCAACCCACTGTTTATTAAGTTTTAGTTAGATTTTATTTTTCATTTATTACTAATTTTCGTATTTATTTATTTCAGGTAAAAAAAAAGAAAAAAAAGAGATAAGAGCAAGATAGTTTGTGCAGAGCATCGATCGACACTTGATCACTGTCGATCGACACTTGATCACTGTCGATCGACGGATCAAACCGAGCATCGATCGATCACCACTTAACTGTGTCGATCGACGGTCACCATCAGCTAGCAGGTATATCGTTTTTCCTTGTTAAGTTTGGTCCTTATAATTTATTTTCTTCACCAATCTCAGACTGTATAACATTGGTGATAGTGTTGTTTAAGTCTGGGGGAGATATTACTGATATTGTATTTTATTTTCTATAATAAAAAAATCAGAGTAGAAACTTTCAAGTGTACCATCGATGAAACTGAATAATAAACATTGATCAACCATGGATCATGACCATAGGTCGACACCATCCATCTGCCATCAATCCACACTCTTTTACATAGTCTGGTATCGAGTTTCTCTCTTAAGCTATTTACTTATGATTTGGTTTTTCCTAACCAATCTAGGACATATTTTTTTTTTTTGAGTTTTATTTATATTAATAAGTTTTTCAAAAATTTTTATTGAGTCAAGAATGAGACTATGATCAATATTTATTATTGACTAACCACACTTTAGCACCATTCTTAGAAGGTTATTTGCAGAGATTACTAGAGATACCAAAGTGGATCATCTTGCCACTATATCACCTTGCTTAGAAAATTTGAATGAACCGAAACTGATTTCCAACACTAATCCTGACATTATTTACTTGCTTTGGGGCTTGGTATACATCGGATCAGATTCCTTCTGCAAGTCTGGAAGGTAAAAGTTTGTGTGTTTCTGATTCCCCTCTCTCTCCCCTTCAGATAAAAAGGATCGAACAAGATTTGGTGGCCACAACCATTAAAGCTTGATTCATATGATTTTAGAAAGAGATAAAGGTCAAAAAGAAGTGAACAAGATCTGGTGGCAAAAAACATTAGGGCTTGATTCATGGAAACCTGTCCAAATATCTCATTCAATTAAAAAAAATAAAATGATATCCTCAAAAGAAGGGAGACATTGACTGAGAATAAGTGAGAAGAGAGAGGGGAAAAGAATCAGAGAATACTACATGTGTGTTCAAATACTTGCAGAGGTAAGAGTCCATATATCATTTGATCAATACTCCCACAGTAAAGCCTTCACTTTTATTTTATGCAAAGAAATGAAATAATTAGAGGGGTGAGTCAGACTAGTATTCGCTAAGTTGTTGGTAGAATGGATTTGGTTGCTATACTAGGATAGAGTATATAAAGTTTCTTTGTAATTGACCTGATAGAATGTGGTTGCAAAAAAAGTAGGGTGATAGTTATAATTAGACATTATGTGAGTATCCGCTTTTCAAAACCTCTTTCGTGGGCTTCGTTTGCTTGATGACAAACAAAATGTTAAGTTTGGGGGAGTTGGTAGGGCTTGATATTTATCACTATTTTTCCATGATATCATCCCTATTTAGATTCTATTATATGTTTGGAGTATGTTTTAGAGTATTTCCAGGTTCAGGTACATTATGGAGAACTTTGGTGATTCTGGAGCTTTTAGAGATGCATAACTGCGCAGACGCATCAGATGTTTAGCTATAGATGGAGACCTTCCCATGGTGTGATTGAGATGATCTTTTGACAAGAGATAGATCTTTGAGTTAGTTTTCCAATTCCATCAGTTTTAGGTCCATTTGACGGTTAGATCTACAGTTATGCCCGATTTACAGAAGCATTGTCTGTCTGCCTCGCGAGAGGAAGCTGTCGAGAAGATGAATGAGTGTCGATCGACGGCAAAACCTTGGTGTCGATCTACGGTGATCCCAGAAGACAGGCCCGAACTTTTTTATTGCCGAACTAAGCCCAGAAGCCATCAAAATTGCCAAAATACCCATGGACGACCAAAAATCTTATTTATATGTTTCTATGCCATTGTTTAGGCACCAAGCTTTATTCTATCTATTGTTCTAGGGTTAGGAAAGAAGAGAGAAAATCCTTCAGAGTCCTCCTAGAACTCCTTTGATTTTATATTATATTTATTCTATTCATCTATGATTTCTGTGACAAAGATCATGTTTGAGTAGATCTTTTGTTAAGTTTATGGTTTATTAATGGTATTGATGGATTAACCAAACAATAAAATTTCTAGGGTGATTATTAGATCTATCAATATAATTATGTTTATTTCTTGTGTTATAGAGTAGCTAACTAGAACCGTGATCATAGGATAGTTAGGCGCAAGCGAGAGCATGGTCTACTACCTTAATTAATCATGTTGAGCTAGGTTGCTAGAAACAAACGAGAGTTGTTTTAGTTAATCTAGTGAACTTATCGAATTAGGTCATAAAGCTTGACTCAAGAGACCATCGATCGACGCAGGATCATTGCCATCGATCGAAGGTCATTCCGTGTCAACAAGCGAGAGCTGAGACATCGGACTTAGTCAATAGATTAGACTTGCAGCGAGAGTTTGTCGTCTTTTACATTAGATATCGAGTTCTATGATTAATACCCTTAGCTTTTATCCTCTATAATCCACTTTCCTGAAACCCCAGATCTACCTATTTATTATTATTGTTTACTACCAATCAATCAATCAATCAATCATCTGCTATTGTTTATTTACTGCTTATTAATCTAATTGCCTATTTTAATTGTGATTGTATTGAATTTATTGTGTGTCCACGCTCCCTGTGGATTTGATCCCTAAATACTACAATTTGACCTCTTATGGCAAGGATAATTTGTAAGTTTAATTTGATAGAGTTTTTACTGAAATACATAAAAATCCCCCTTTTCATTGTGCATGTTCGACAATAAGCTTCAGAAAATTATGATTAAAATTATTGGTGCTAAAAATAACATATTAAGAGATTTTCGGTGGAGTTTAGAGTTATTTCAAGATGAAAGAATTTAATTCCTATTTGGAAGCAAATCAGTTACATAATCATTACTGATAGTAAACTCCGAGGTGAGTTCTTCAAAAAACGGTTGTATTTGTACCTTTTTTAGATAAAATGTTCATAGATGTTATAAGATGTATCCTAACTTTGGTAAGATTTGGAATCTAAGAGCTCCTTAGCAAACTGAAGATAAGATTTCAACTAAATATGTGACCATGACGATGGATTTTTTTGGTTAAATGAGAACATTATTAATCATATTTTAATATTACATCAATTCGTTCAAGAAAGGGATTTCGTTTCTATATAAAACCAGAACGAAAAATTGTTGCAACTAAAGGATAACTCCTTATAAACTAGACCACTGTAATACAAAATAACCTCTTGATTGTTTTCTTACTAATTATACGGTAGGATATAATAAATTTTTCTGATTTTGTTTATGTATCGTCGAAATTTAATCTACCACTGAACTTTAAAATTAGACCATAAGCTCCAGTTTTTTCTTTGAAAAGAATAGTGAAGAACAGCTTTGTTTTGTTGCACTTAAACTTTTGAATATGCAGTTTACTTTTATCACATACGAAATTAGCATATGTTTTTTAATTCGGTATATAACTTTCAGATATATCGATTTCTTAAACATATTTAAAATATAGATATTTTGTAACAAAAAAAAATCAGAAAATGTAATAAAATATAGCTAGTTAAAGAATAATCAAGATCAAAATTTCATATGTCTATTAGATCTACGCAACCGAATTGAACTCGAAGTTTTATCGGGTTTCTAACATTGTTATTTGAACCAAACCAAAAATAAAAATAACAAAACCCAAACTAAATTCAAATTCATAAATAACCGAGCTATTGCTACAATTTTTCAAAATAAAAACCATAACCCATAACCTAACTGGAACAAAATCGAAAACCAAAATCTATAATCTGGAATACGAACAGAAGTTTATTAAATGCCATCAAATAATAAAATTTTAATTTAAAAATATAAATTATAAACATATATATATAATCTCACGCAACCGCGCGAGTCAGAATCTAGTAGTTATTAAGAGAAGTGAAACCATTTCACAAAAAAGTATCAAGAGAAGTGGTGGTTACAAAAACATGCATGGAACGAAGGGTTACACATTTGTATTTACCCTTCAAATAAAACAGTACTACTCAAAGGTGGGCATCAATCGAATAACTCCATAATTTTTAGTATTTATGATTTGCTTCATATCTTACAGATATCTGATTTTCCGATTTGATTTGCTTCGGAGAAGTACGGATATCCGGTTTTCCGGATATCCAATTTTTTTTTGGGATATTTGCGAATACTTACGGATATCTAATCTACTTTGTTTAATACAAGTAAATCTATAAAATCTAAAAAAAAATTACATAATATAAGATGAAAAAAAAATTAATGAAACTATATGATCCATAAATTCCTAAAATTAATCAAATTTTCTTGTAAATGCACAAATTTTAGAAAATTTTCGTTTTATAAATATTTTATAAGTAAATTTTAAATAAAATTAATAAATGATATGTTAAATTAATAATTTTATTAAATTATACATTTAAAATCTATATTTATTTGTAGATATACATCTATTTATATAATGTCGGATCTAATTGGATATTCGGCTTTAATATTTTTAGTATTTGTGGTTTGATTCATTTTTAACGGATATTAAGTTTAGTATTTATTTTGCTTCAATGACTTACGGATATCCAGATTTTACACATACAATCAAAACAAGTTACACATTGAATCAAATTTAACAGATAAATGGCCGGTCCTAGTACTACTTTATGTAAAACAACAAACAGACGATCGGTATAAATATATATGAAAAATCACAAATGTATACCATTTGTTCCTGGCATATTTTTGTAACCACTAATTCTCTTTACATATGGTTACAACTGTTTCCATATAGATTCTCAAGTCTCATCTCTCGTATCAAGAATCAGACGTGTAGTGTAGCACTACTCACCATTTTTTTATTTAACAACACTACACACCATTTTTTTATTTAACAACGTAGAGATCTGCGCCTTGCGCGGAGTAACATTGGATTGATAATATATAATATAATTGTAAACATACATAAAATGTTTTATGCCATTTTTGAAATATCATATTTTTAATTGGTAACCCCCAGTATATTATTTGAAGATCATTTAAAAATATATAATATTTGCTTTTGTATTAATTATCTAATTGTTATTTAAAAATTGATTTGACGGACGTCATCACTTTCTCTAAAAATGATGACATGCAATGCTATAATTGATGACATGCTGTATAGATAAATATGACTTGACAATTATATTTAATGTAAATTTATATTTTTGGTAAAAAAATTACAATATATAAATAACTAATACAACATCATTAAAATTAATCTATTTAATTTGAAATTAAATAATATAATAATAGAAATATAAAATATTTTGTAATTTTTTAAAAATCCTATGTCTATTTTTATAATCATACAATTTTAATTTTTTTTATAAAATTTAAAATTTCTTACATTTTGTAAAAAATATAAATTTTAAATCGTACATCATTTGTTTCATTTTGAAATCTACAAATTTTAAAAATTCTGTTTAGTTTTATTTTTGATAATTATAACATTATATAAAGTTTAATTATATATATATATTTGTCACAAAAATAGCCATTTTTGAAGTTTTTGTCACAAAAATAGACCTTAAGAGAAAAAATGACCAAAATAGATATTTTTTATTTTGAAAATTTCAATATTTTTAATTTGTTTTAAATTTTTGAACCTCACCTCCAAAACCCCCCACCCCATAACTCTAAACCCTAAATTTAGATTAGTTAACCTAAGGATATAAATATATATTCACATCCTTTAATAAAGTTTATTTTGGTCATTTTTTTCTTGAAGTGCTATTTTGGAGACAAAAACTTTTTAAGGTCTATTTTGGTCATTATCTCTATATTATATCTCGTTTCTTATATAATTTAATATAAATCAAAGTGTTTATTTCAACTTAATTTTATTTATATTAAAATATTAGTATACAAATAATATAATTTAAAATATTAACATAATTTTATTTTTAAACAGAATATAAATTAAATTTTTTTGATTGCTTCACATTTTTAAGGAAAACACGTACTATATAATTAAAGATGATACAAATATACTTTTAATATTGAAAAACTTGTAGTAAAACTCTTGGTAAATTGTTTTTTTTTTATCATATATATATATATATATATATACATATTGTAATAATTTAAATTTCGGATGCCTTAGATTACATTTTTAGCAGAAAAATGAGATAATGGAGAAATGATTCAATAACCAGAAAAATGACTCTCCCATTGAACTTACTCTAGCATCGACAAAAAACATCTCGATACTCTCACCACCCGCAGCCGAATATTGTTTCCATAAGCGAATAATTTTGACTTGCACCTTCCACATGTTCTTGAAAGGCTTCAAATCGGAGATTAGGTTCATCGCAGCCATAGAGAATCAATAGTTTTAGTGTTTAATGAGTGAAAAACTCGAACACAAATCATTTGCTTATATAGTGGTAAGAACAGTGTTATGGAAAAAAATCACATTTAATTATGAATATATCTTGATTGCCAATCACTCATACTAATGATACATTAATTAATGCATATGAAATTAAATGATCCAATTTTAAATTACGTGATTGACTAAAACATAATCAATACTATATAAATGATAGCCAAATAGAAGGCTAATTGTGCACACTAGAGGTTTTATATAATTAATACTATATATATGATTTCTTAAATTTATAACATGCAAGAAAACGTGTATTAAATACGAAACCAAAATTTAATATGAACTAATTTTGGTTTAAGTTAACGTTCTTTAAATAATGATCTTGGTTTGGGTGGTTTTCATAACCAAATAATGTGGTAAACAATGTAATTACATAATGTGGTTATCATAACAGAGTTCAGTATAATTGTTAAAAATGTTGTGAAGTGATTTTGATAGACCAGAGGTGAACCACATATAGACTACGTATGCTATCGAACGCAAAAGTACTTCCGTTGGAATAGAAAATGATATGTGTTCTTGTGTCAATCATATGTGTTCATATGATATGATGTTCTACGTATGACTTGTTTGTTTACTATTAATATCATAGCATATAATTACATTGTTTATGTGTGTCAATCATATGTGTTTTTTTTTTGCAGGCATACCAGAATATAAAATATGGAGAAGACACATATATGTAATAAATTTACTGGAGTAGAAGAAGGTACTCGATTAATACGCTGTCGTTGATAATTACATATGTTACGAATACTCTTTATAGTAATATAGTATAATAATAATATAAATTTGGATCTTGAATGAGAGTGGCAAAATATGTAATTAGTCCAGTAAACAAAGGGGAATAAATTAGTTAGACTGAGAAGCATTGTGAGCATGCCACCCCCAGCATGACATAACTGTAAATAAATTACAATTTAAAGGTTACTTCTCTAAAATGTTTCTCAATTAATAAGAATGAGATACCGGTTAACTTAGTTGTTCGCTTTGTTGACAGTTTTTAGATATAAAAAACTGGGTGGCGATTATTCTGCAATTAAAGTAGTGGTTATAAAAAGGGATAATTTGAAAAATACCTTATTCATGATTTAGATTTTGAAAAATACATATGCTTTTTTCTTCTTCTTTTTGAAAACTACACTTACTTGTATGTAATAAGACATTTTTATCCTAAGTTGATAAGAAATTACAAATTATAGTAATTAACTTAAAATTTTAGTTATTATAAATTTAAAAATCTTGATTATTTTCCATGATTATTATTTTTAATGATTTTATGTGCTCTTTTTGTTGTTATTTCTTATTGAAGTTGTTGCCAATTGGTGTTTTTGCAGGAGAAAAAAAATAGATTGAATCTTTTTGTTTTAGGTGGTCATCCTTTTCACATCATAAATATTGACAATTCAAACATTTTAAGAAGAGAACAACTACATCAAATAATCTAAAATAGCTCCTCTGTGCTCGATGCTCCATACCAGGAAATTCCTCTTTTCTAGCATATATTTTATTTTTTCTCCTTTCAGTAAAAAATGTAAGAAAGATAAGAGAAATATATTAACACACCCTTTAATTCCAAATTCTTATGACTGGATCGTTGTTTTATCTATTCTATTAAAATTGAAGTACATTTGAGAAATAAACCTTACTTCATGCTTAATATTACAAAATCTGTCATTAGCCTTAATAATCATTTAACAAAATTCCAAAATCAGCTTAATTTAATTGTCATAGCCAAAATACGTTTTTCCTTACTTTGTTTAAATTGGATTCCCATGTCAAACCTATAACATAGAATTATCATAAATTAAGGCAACTGTATTACTATTTCATCATTAATCAATCACATTAACATCTATAATAAACCAAGTCTTTAAAAATGAAAACACATGCTTAAGATTATCCATATTTAAAAATATAAGATCATCACTATCGAAGAATTCTCTATCATGGAATTATTTTTTTCATGTATGCCACTAAAATCAATCGCGATATTTCGGTTTCAGTTTTTCTTTTTACAGTTGTGAAATTTGTATCTACTTTTCTGTAAAATATTTTTTTCGTATCAAATTGTATACATACATACATACATACATACATACATACATACATACATTTTGTATAATCACCTTCTTCCTATAAAGAATTTCAATAAAATATAAAATAAAATATTAGATTTGAAATGTTGTATTCAACCGATTTTTCGTACACAAAATCTAAATCAATAATTTTGTAGAATCCTAAAATCAAGGACATTCCAAATACAACTCCTCTTTTTAAGCTATCACATTAACTAATTCTATATTAATTTAACTAACATAATCTATCAAAAATAGGAGTAACAGTTTAAAATATCTATGAAAATATAAAACCATATAAAAATTAAAAATATTGGTAAGAATAGCTTAAGATATTTATAGAAATTATGTATCACAAATTTTGAACAAAAAAAAAATATCCAGCGCAGGGGCGCGGATCAGTATCTAGTTTTGTTTATAAAAGAATAGCAGTTTGTTGAATTTGTTTCATTTGTGTCTAGAAATGTGTGTATGTCGTATATCAAAGAAAACAAGAAAAAATCCCCAGTTTAAAATAGAAGATCATTTAATTGTTCTCGTAAAGTCATCGACAATTTTTATTTTTTAAAAGGTTATATTCTATGAATAAGGAAGTGCTAGAGGAAGTATTGTTGGTAATTTGGTTTTAATTTTTTAAAAAAATGTATTTTATATTCTAAATTAAATTATCAAACCAAACATTAGATACTATAAATACCTGAAATACCCGAACTAGACCCGAAAACCCGAAAAGTTGAAAAAAAACCCAAAAAAAACCCAAAAATTTACCCGAAATCTGAACGAAAGCCCAAAAATACTCGAAGTTTTACCAGAATACTCGAATTATATTTTTAAAAATATAAAATTTCACCCGATACACGAAACTATTCCTTGAAGACCCGAACCCGAAACTTAAAAAAAAATCCCAAATACCAAAAACACCTTAATATACCTAATATATATAATAAGTTTTTGGTACTTCGGGTACCCGAACGGGTCTCAGATAGGACCCATACCCGAGCCAAGACCCGCGGATCCAAAGAAAGAAGACCCATCAGGTATTTCGTCGTAGACCCGGACCCGGTCCCGAACCTGTATTTTCGGATCGGTTCCAGTTCAGATTTTTGGGTCCGGGTAAAATACCCAGATCTAGTCCACAAGGTATTTTGGAAGGACTGATGATATCTCACATTTACTAATTGTTTCGATGTCTATGTTTATAAAAACAAAATCAAATCTCCACGATATCATTATGTAAAATTTGTTTTCCAATCTTGGGAAAGGGAAGAGGAAAAAACTAATGATTTATTGAGGTGATGTTAGGCATCTCGGAGAGAGGGACCTTCCCAACAAGAACTAGAGGAGACTAAAAGTTACGGCGTCCTTCTTCATCTTCATCCTCCAGAGGGATCAGTCACTCTTTTCTCCCATAAGTTTCAGCCCCCCCTCCTTATTCATTATTCTGGAACATATTTTGAGCAACGAATTTGACGGTTTTCTCCAGAATTATTGCTGAAAAATGCAGTGGAATGGGGTGAGAAGAGCCCATTATTTATGGTGCAAGAGTTTAATACACTTGCATCATCCTTCTATTCCACTCACCATGTCTAGTTCGGACAAGTTGCCCAGGATCCAGAGGTTTTCATCCCGTGCTTGTCGCCCCAGGGACGATCCTTGGATCCAGGGAAGAGATTGCAGCACCTCACATAGTTACAAGTGAGTTCAAGTTTTTATTATTTGTTTGCAAGTTAAAGGCATCTTCTATTCTTATACTCTTCAAACATCTCTTTCAGTTTGAGTTATGATAAAGAGTCTCAAGGACAACTTCTACTTCAGAACTCCACAGTTTCTGTGGAATCCGAACATTTTCATGAGCATAAGTATCACACTTTTAGCAATGAAAATGGCATACCACATTCATGTAACAAGGTTGTTGGAGATGTACCCAAGTTTGTGAAGATTGTAGAAGTTGGTCCAAGGGATGGACGATCCATAACCTTGGCCCGACCAAGAACCAGCCGGCCCATGAGATATAGAGAAGTCAGCCAATACATCTTTCCTTTTCCCTTTGTTCTTTGGTATTCCTTTTCCTTGTTGGATTAGGAATTGTTATCTTTCCATTTATCTTATGACGGTCTATTTTTAACTCCCTATATATATAAAGGGAACCTCTATGTCGATTATCAATAAGAGAAACACACATTCCCCCTACTTTTGCAACACGTTATCAGCACGATTTGTCTCTCTAAAACCCTAAGCTAAATCCGATTTTCATAAACCTAAAACCTGGCCGTCGAAGAACCCGTATCCTAATCTCTTGATCAAGCAAAAATCAATCGAAGCTTCTGCAATCCGATCTCCTCTCTCTTTACGGCTAGGTTTTAGGTTTATGAAAATCAGTCGATAGGAAGCCTAATCCCATCCGACAGCGACCAAAACCACGGCCCGATAGCACCAAGATCACCACCCGATAGCGACCAGCTCAGCTCGCGATCCTCCCAATCCTCGGTGGTCCATTCAACCCGACTAGAGGTTCACGGTAAACCTTAAACCCTAATTTAACAAATCCGATATGAGAACCTTGCTAGGTTGATGGATTGAATAGCGAACTCAATCCTGACCACATAGGACTCACATCCATTGATTGCTTGATTGTTTGATTGATTGTTTAAATATAATCACATAGAAACTGGGTGCTAGGTTGTTAATCTACATATGTTTTAAACCCTAATCAAAACTAAACCGCATGGATGCAAGCCGCATACCATGCACGATTTAAAACCCTAAATCTAAAATCAAATTTTGATTGTTTGATTGATCTTATTGTTTTGAAAAGTTACGGTTGTTGCTAGATTGATTGTCCATTGAAATTGATTGCTTGATCACCTAGAAACTGCTTGTTAAGATTGTTAATGAAATCAATTGATTGCTTGATTACTTGATAACATAGAAACCGGATAATAGGTTTAAACTTGATCCGAACTCATGGTCCATAGTTTGATAAACATGACCTGATAGGTTGCTAGATTGATTTGACCACATGACTTGTTAGGTTGATAAATTGCATGATCCGTTAGGTTGTTCGTATGATTGATTTGAATTGAGGTTAAGACTTGCATCATACTCACACTGGCCGAATGGCATTGCATCATCCATAACCGAATTGAACATTGCCTTGATTGCAATTACACTTAGAAACTCTTATGCTACGTTGATAAAAACATGTTTTGGCCGAGAGGCTTCATTGCATATTTGCTTGGCTTATATTGATTGCATAATGAATGGATTAATTGCATATAGAAACTGTTTGATATAGGACATCATGCATAATCGTTTGAACTGATTGTCTTGTGTAAACATGAACACTTCTGAATTCTAAAATCTAAAATCATATGATCTCAGATGTCGAAAATAAATAACTTGGAATATGCTGCCCTAAATCTCTCTGGCGATAATTACCTTCAATGGGAACTTGATACCAAGATCATCCTAAAGTCTAAAGGGCTCGTTGAAAGTATTATAGATGACAATAATGTCGGTGAGAATGACAGATACAAAGTCATCTTAATAATTTGCCATCATTTTGTGGAGAGTCTCAAAGACCAATACCTGACGACTGAAAACCCTCTAGACCTTTGGACAGAGCTAAAAAGCAGATATGATCACCAAAGAACAGTTATCTTACCAAAGGCTCTATATGATTGGAGAAATCTCAGGATCCAGGACTATAAGTCCGTGAAATAATACAATTCATCATTGTTTAAGATCGTTTCAAAATTGAAATTGCGTGGTGAGACCATTTCGGATAAGGATATGCTTGAGAAAACTTTTTCCACTTTCCACACAAGCAATGTGTTATTACAACAACAATATCATGAGAAAGGCTTCACGACTTATGCTAATCTTATCTCTTGTTTGCTACTTGTTGAGCAAAACAATGAGTTACTAATGAGAAACAGTGACATGAGACCTCCAGGATCCACACTATTACCTGAATCACACGCAGCCACTGAAGACAAGAAAGAGGCTTATCACGTCCAATCTAATGGCCAACACGGCCGCAGTCGTGGAAAATGGCATGGATGTGGCCGCCGTCGAGGTTCGTTTGGCCGCGAGAGAGGAAACCACTATGGTGGCCGAGACCATTATGGTCGAGACAAGACGAGTTACAGTTGTGGTCGAGATAGTCGAGATAGAGGCCGTGGTATCATTTCTAAACCATATGGTCCGACCACAAACAACAAATCAGTGTGCCATAGGTGTGGGATGAGTAACCTAGGCAAAGATATGTAGAACTCCTAAACATCTTTGTGATCTCTATCAAGAGAGTTTGAAGGAAAAGAACTCTGAAGCCCATATGGTCTACCAAGATGGTGAAAATGACTTTGATCATAAAAGAATGATCTCATAGAATATGAAACATCTGATTGCTTAAAAGAGTCCGGTTGATTTCAACATCATAAACCTTAATGTGTTATTTGCTTGTTCTTTGCTTTGATATTTGATTTGGTGTTTTTCATTTCTATGATTGTCATTTCATTAAACTTCTTTTGATTGAATGATTTATATATGAAGTCTCTAAATATGATCGAGGCCAATGCCACATTTAATAAAACAACCATCAAATATTTCAGTTTATGGCATGACCGGCTTGGCCATCCCGGTTCGACAATGATGCGTAAATTGATCTAAAACACCAGTGGCCATACACATAAAGAAAAACGAATCATCCTTAAACACTTAACGTGTGTGGCATGTTCACAAGGGAAACTAATCGTTAGGCCATCACCAGTTAAGGTGACAAAGGAAACAATAAATGTTTTGGAAAGAATACAAGGAGACATTTGTGAACCAATTCACCCACCTTGTGGGAAATTTCGATATTTCATGGTCTTAATTGATGCATCGACCAGATGGTCGCATGTTTGTCTCCTATCGACCTGCAACTTGGCATTTGCAAGATTGCTTGGTCAGATAATACGATTACGAGCTCATTTTCCAGATTTTCCTTTGAAGACTATACTTCTTGATAATGCTGGTGAATTCACTTCTCAAGCGTTTAATGATTACTGTATGTCCATGGGGTGCTGTGGAACACTTCGTGGCACATGTACATACACAGAACGACTTAGCCGAATCATTTATAAAACGCATACAGCTCATAGCTCGACCATTACTCATGAGGTTGAGACTTCCAGTTTCAGCATGGGGACATGCAGTCCTTCATGCAGGAGAGATTATACGCATCAGGCCATCTAGTGAACACAAATATTCCCCATCACAATTACTAACAGGCCGAGAGCCAGACATCTCCCATCTCAAAACGTTTGGTTGTTCCGTTTATGTTCCAATTGCTCCACCACAGAGAACAAAGATGGGACATCAAATGAGGATGGGGATATATGTTGGATTTGATTCTCCCACAATTATAAAATACCTTGAGACAACTACGTGTGATTTATTTAAGGCCAGGTATGCGGATTGTCATTTCAATGAATCCAAACTTCCAACATTAGAGGAAGATCAAAAGCTGGTAAAAGAGATTTCATGGAATCAAACATCCTTAACATGGCAAGATCCTCGAACTCAAGTGTGTGATCTTGAAGTCCTGAAAATAATATATTTACAAAAGCTAGCTAATCAATTGCCAGATTCCTTTGCTGACCCGAACAGAGTGACTAAGTCACATATACCAGCTGCTAATGCACCAATTAAAATAGATGTCCAAGAGGGACACGTTCAAGTGGCTACTGAGTCTATGGAACGTCTAAAATGTGGTAGACCAATTGTTTCCAAAGATAAACAACCTCGGAAAAAGAAAGGTGCAGAAACCAAGATTGGAACCCTAGACATGGACGCAACCGATCTTACCCGAGATGTGGTTGCACCCGACCCAAAGTCCTTGGACGTGGTCGATGGTCCGGACTTACAAAACAATGATGATCGGGACGCCTTGCTTCATGGTACTGATGGTCCAGATAATAATGAGATCTCGATAAATTATGTCTTGTCTGGGATGAAATGATATTGAAAAGATGTTGACATCAATGATATATTTGCATATAAGGTAGCACTTGAACTTATGGATAATGAGGATCATGAACTCACTTCTATATATGAATGCATGCAAAGATCAGATTGGCTTAAGTGGAAAGAAGCCATAAACGTGGAGTTGAATTCATCAAAGAAAAGAGGTGTTTTCGGTCCTATTATCCGAACACCATATGATGTGAAACCAGTTGGACACAAATGGGTCTTTGTGAGGAAAATAAATGAACATGGCGAGGTTGTGAGATACAAAGCAAGACTCGTTGCACAAGGATTCTCACAAAGACCAGGAATCGATTATGAGGAAACATATTCCCCTGTGGTGGATGCAACTATTTTTAGATTCCTGATAAGTCTGGCCATAAGAGAAAACTTAGATTTGCGGTCAATGGATGTTGTAACCGTATACTTATATGGTCCACTGGATAATGACATCTATATGAAGATCCCAGAGGGTATTGAATTGAAAAACAAAGAGAGCTCTCGAGATCAATACTGCATAAAGTTGAATAAATCACTATATGGACTGAAACAATCCGGCCGGACGTAGTACAATAGACTGAGTGAGTACCTAGTGAAAGAAGGATATAGAAATGATCCAATAAGTCCATGCATATTCATAAAAAACTTTGAAAATAAGGGCTTTGTGGTTATAGCAGTGTATTTTGATGACCTAAACATCATTGGAACCTTTGGAGAGATCGCCCAAACAATTGAATATCTAAAGAAAGAATTCGAAATGAAAGACCTAGGCAAAACGAAATTCTGTTTGGGATTACAACTTGAGTACATAAACAATGGAATCCTTGTGCATCAAATGGCATACACATAAAAGGTACTCAAGAGGTTTAATATGGCTGAGTCTCACCCATTATCAAGCCCTATGGTCGTGAGGTCTCTTGGTCTAGACACTGACCCATTCTGTCCCAAGATGGACTATGAGGATGTCCTTGGTCCCGAAGTGCCATATATCAGTGACATTGGAGCATTAATGTATTTGGCAACTCACACACGACCTGATATATCTTTTGCCGTGAACCTACTATCTAGGTTTAGCTCTTTTCCGACCAAAAGGCACTAGGACGGGATTAAACATGTTCTACGTTATTTAAAAGGAACTAAAGATTTAAGTTAATTTTATACTAACCATAACAAAAAAGTTTTAATTGGTTTTGCTGATGCAGGTTATCTATCTTATCCACCCAATGCAAGATCACAAACAGGTTATGTTTTCACAAATGGAGGTATGGCCATATCATGGCGTTCCATGAAGCAGACGCTTGCAGCCACATCATCCAACCATTCGGAAATCTTGCCCATTCATGAGGCAAGCCGTGAGTGTGTATGGTTGAGGTCGATGACTCAATATATTCGAGCTGATTGTGGTATGTCTGAGACAAGGAACCAACCGTGATGTATGAGGATAATGCAGCATGCATTGCTCAGCTCAATGATGGTTATATCTGTTACACCCCAGAATGGGGGTCGTCCAAATGATCTACTGAGGTTCCAATCGGATCGACCAAGAAATGATCGATTTATCGATATGTCTAGAATCTACCTTGCAAACCTGAAACAAATGAAAAACAAATGAGATACGAATGATACTGATAACAAAACAGAGAATAAGAATGTGATAAGGTGAGAAGAATGGTTGTATGGTAGGATGGATGGATCTAAGCTTGCTGGTTGTGTAACACTCTCAAGCTTTGCCGATGGATGGAATGGAGGCGATGGATAGTTGATGATTGACTCTCTCAATCTGGTGGGTTGATTTCCTCAAGGCTTCTGAATCCACTAACAACCTATAAGACCACGAATCAATAGGACTAAAGCACTTCACACACTAGAATCCTAAAAACAATCGATTTTATGCAAAGAACACTTTGATAAAAACTGAATAAACTTTTATAAACTGAATGATTGAGGGTGTTATTTACATTACACGTCTAGGAGATTATATAATTCTCAGAGACAAGAATACAAACGTTCTAAAATAACTAGAAAGAAAACAAATCAAAAAGAAAGCAAGAAAATCGGAAACTAGCCGTTGAAGTGATTGTAGGGAATTTGGCTCCAAGCAAAGAATCTGATTTTCCTTGAACCTGGACAGTTTAAGGGGGTAGGAGAGATTTCTTGGGAACTTATGGATGGCTTTGAAGGTTTTCAATTCATGCCCAAACTCTAGGAAAAGGAGCTGTTGGGATTTGAATGCAAGGAGCTCCAAATATGGCAAGTTGAACTTAATGGGGATCCTCATAATCATGTGGTCTCTGGCGCATGGTAAGATGATGGTATCAACTCCTGATTGGTTGTAATGGTATTATGGAGGTCTTGGTTTGATCAGATTGTATTCTGGTCAGAATTGGTTGGCTGGCAAATGATCAAACCGAAAGATTGTCCAATCTTTCCATAAACTACTCGGTTTGGCCGGTTCTGGATAAATGAGCATAACTTCTAATTTCCTTGACCAAATCTTGTGATATTGGGCTTCCTGGAAAGCTAAAAAACTCCTATTGACTTCTAAATTTGGTTTTGGCTCGGTCCAGATCTTTATGGGACTTAAACATTCTTCCAAAGTCGGGTACTCGCAAATGAATGGGCTGGGAAACCTCCATTTTGTAAAATCCATAACGTCTTGGTCCGTGAATATTTTCTTAAAATTAAAATCCTCAGTGCTTCCTTTATGCGTACGCCTTCTTTTAAAATTTGTTTCACGCCAAAAGGACTTCTGGTTGCTGAGATATTCTCCTTGGACTGAACCTCTGTCGCTGGAACCTCTAAGCTGGTTGGTATGGACAGTTTGGTGAGACGCAGGCCGAGCTACTGGTTTGATGACCGCAACATTCCCTCCCTCTTGTAAAGGTTTTTACCTAAGAACTGGATAACCTGCACCAAGAAATCAAGTCAGCTTTCATTCTCTTTTGAGTTTCCAAAGTCTTACCTTGGTATTGTTTCGGTTTGAGAATGAAATGTGGATCTGGTGGCTCTTCTTTGACAAGGTGTGAAATGATCACACCTCTGCTTTGGTTGCCATTTCATCTATTCTGGATTGGATTGTTCTTCAAGGTTTTGGTGGCCACGTTTCTGATCTTCCTTGGAGTTGGTTCTCCTAGCAACATAAGATCATCCGTTGGGATGTCTTTGAATCTTTCTTCTCTACAACCTGAAATAATCTCACCATTCTGGACAAAAAGCAAGTGCATTATATCTGTTTTTGGACACTGATAAACATAATGTGAAATTTCCAGACTTACTTTGATAGCTTCCACAAGTTGAAGAATTATTTTCTTCTTTGCACAACTTGATTTTGTTGGCTGCCTTCTTTGCAATTCTTGACCTCAGTTTGAATACCCTTCTCTTGTATGTATTCCTGGATCAAAACTTTTTGGCAAAGACAAGTGCATGATGTCTGCCTTATAAAGTGGTAAGGATGAATTCAAACTAGAGATATTTAGCTTGCTTAGGCTGGCTTTGAATTGCCTTGGTTCAGCAATTCTTTGTACTTGTCTAGTACCAATTAACACCATGGTTGGCACCTCTTTCATTGGAGCAGTGTACTCCCTGGTTCCTAAACATATTTCACATACTCTTGGACAAGACAAGTGCATTAATCTTTTCATGGAGAATAATAAAATTCTGGTCTAATGTGAAACATACCTTAAGTCTTAGCATTTGAACAAGACATTGTTCAAATTTTGATTTCCACTTGTGTGGTGGTTCATGACTGAGCTTATGGTCTGGTTCCTCTCCTTGAACCTCAGTAAGCTTATAGCTTTCATTCGTGCTCCCTATATCAAGAACACACATGTCAGTACTTGTATCTAAAGGTGGTGTTAGACACTTACCTTGGTGGGATATTTTTAGGACTGGTTTTGCTTTTTTAAGCAACATAGACTGCATCGTATCTTGAACCAACTTCTGGTCCATCACAAGGATTACGTCTGGTATTTCCTCTTCTTTTTTCTCATGCTCCTTGGGTCCTATTACAACACCTTTTGACAAAGCCAAGTGCATTATACTAGAATTTGGAACAAACAAATCAGATTGAACAAAACTATCACTCAGTTTCGATAATTCAGTTTTCTCTTCTAGTGATGTTTCTTTCAATACTTGTTTAGATGGACAAGTAACAGAAAAGTGCCCTTTCTTATGACATCTATAACATGTCTGATCTTTTAAATTTTTAGGACTAGAACACTTACCTTGTTCAGTGTTTCCCATGCTTGTTGGTATGGACAGATTTGTGCATTGAACCTTCTTGTGGTCCCTTAAATGGTTTACTAATTTTGGCTCTTCTTCTCTGGCCTTATGTTCATCACGACCTGTAGTAACATCCTTGGGCACATACAAGTGCAGCATACCAATGGGTGATGATTCATAAACCAATTTATCAAGTATAGGACTTACCATAGCCTTTGCTTGAATTATCGGTTTGGCTGGTTGTTCTTTGGGTCTGGCCAACGTGTCTTGGCTAATCAATTTCTTCTCCCCCATGGTATTTGGGACCCCATCATGTGGATATTGATCATAGAAACCCGTGTGCTTTTGCCTTGGCCGAATCTTGTCTGGTTGGATCAAGCTTCTATGGCCTTGTTGTTGCACAACTTTCTTTGCCTCTCTAGACCCATGGTTTGAATACCTCCTTGGGTACCTTTATCTAATCTCTAGTGTTGGAAGTGAGGATACATAATTCCTGATCATGGCATATTTAAGATCTTCCCACGTTCTGATAGTCTTTCCATGACTCTTTCACTGTGGGCTATCTACACTCTTTCACTGTGGGCTATCTACACTCTTTCACCATTTATATGCTCTTCCGGTTAGTTTTGGGACAGCATGAGCTAGCCTTTCATTCTTTATAACACCATGGTATGAAAACCAATCATCCATAGTTATTTCTCATGATAGATAATCATCTGGCTAGTTATTTCTCATGATAGATAATCATCCACTGTTAGAAATAGTTTCATTATTTATAAACATGCAGAAATAAAAGAAAATAAATAGGAAATTTGAACAGTTAATTATCTCTTATAAATTATTTGAAAATATTAGTACATTTGAGACATGATGAGACATGTCCTCACAAGAATGGTTTTTAAATACTTTAGAGAAATCTGTTGGTACATATAGATATACAAGGTGGACAAACACACTTGTGCGGACTTAAATATTATTCTCTAATTGATGTTTATATTGCTATGATTTCTCATGATCAGCGGTTATGTTAATATATCATATATATGTATTAAATCTATCATTCTACATGTTTAATATTAAGAAAATCATATATAACTTGGTGCAAGTTATGTATGTATATACTTATATATAGTTGTAATATTTTCGACTTATAAAGATATTGATAAAAAAAATATTGGTTAGAATGCACTGAACAATGATTACACAATGGTGTTTACATTTATGCGGACATTAATTTGATATTTAGATTGATTCTTACATTTATTTATGATCTTGATGATATATTATATTTTATTATGTATATGTAATATATCCTTCTGCATGTTCATATTAATTAGTACGAGAAAATTTATATATAATTCAGCGAGAAAAAATATAGTCTAGATGTTATTGAACTATTATGAGAAACTAAATATAACATCGACTTAAATTATAGTTTCTGGAACAACAATCTTATTGTCTGTCTAGACATTAATTAATATGATTTTTAGATTGATTGTATACATTTATATGATTTCTCAAAATATGTGTGCTCTCCACCCGATTGTATACATATATATGATTTCTCAAAACTATTTAGTCTTAATTGGAATCATTATACATTTAAAAATTTTTAAACATAACCTAATATATAAGTTATGTTAAATAATTCATGCATGTTTAATGTAATGAATTTAATAGAACCAAAATATAATGAAATTAAATAAAATAACTTTAATTTTTCAACATAAACTTAAATAAAAAGTTGAACATAACATTGATTTCATTTTGGTAACACATACCACCATCACTCCAGGTTGATGAATCTTAATCCGATCCTGCGTATAAAGTTATCAATACCATCTTAGTATAAAAATATGATACTTATATACTAAAATAATTATTCTATAACATACTTTGTTCATAACTCATTTACTTCAGGCACATCAGAATTCCACAAAACTTGGTTTTAGTTGTCGAAAACTAGAAGAATTACTAAACTTAGAGGTAAATCTAATACTAAAGATTAAAGCGGGTTATATTTAATATTTCAAATAAATGCAAACAAAACAATACCATCTTAGAACTTATTAATATGCTAAAAACGTAATAAATATATTTCAGGTTCTCCCGATTGTTGAGCACAAACTCGTTGTCACTCAAACTGAACAGCAACGTCACCTACAATGTCACATTCGATTATACGTTCGCTATGTATAACAAACATGTTATAATTAAATAGTATATATATATATATATATATATATATATATATATATATATATATATATATATATATATATATATATAAACAGTAACAATGAATATACATATCATCCTCAATAGAGAAAGTCATGAATGCAAGATCCTTTTTGTTAGTTTGTAAATTAAGAAAAATTGGAGTGGGGTACAACTAATTACCATGCCAATAACATCAATAAATATTTTCATTAACAAACACAACCATTAGAACATTTATAGTAAGGTAACTTATTATTACTCACCAACATAAGTTGTGAAATCAAGCCTCCTATAGATAATATCATCGAATGTTGAAGGATATGAGTACAAGAAAGATGATACATGAGCAATGTGCTTAACGATGATTGATATAGTGAATTTGAGTTTAAAGAAATTATTGGTTTTCATAGTTCTACCAATCTTTGTTTTTATTTTGAAATCCTTGATAGAATACTAATTGTTTTTCTGAAAGTCTTGGACAAAATATATGAAACATTCATGAGGAATAATTACTTAGATTTTCTTCCCCTGAAATAAACATGTTACAGCAACAAATACATACATTTGTAGTAAAGATATATCCTCCACCACCAAATTACCAAATTATTATAACGAAATAACGATATATACAAGATTTTCTAAAATTTAGTTAAAAACCTAACCTCAGTATCAACAAAAATAAATTTCAAGTTGTACAATCCAAGAGATGGTAATTTGGTTTTCCATCTTCGTAGTAGCTTAACTTGAATACATTGAGTGTTTTCTTGAGCTGGTTTCAGCGTGGACAAAAATGTATAAGATGTCATGGTAATTAAAAGAAGAGAACATCCACAAGTAAAAAGATCAAAATATTTAGTTCTATTTGAGAATACATTTCTCTCGGTGTAAATAACTTCATATTTTTGTATTTAAACAAAAAAATATTTTAATTTATAAAATTTAGTATTTTGATAATACGAAAGTCTACTTTAATGATGAGAATAAATGAATGTCAGAAACTGTTGGAAATGATGTTATCAAGTAATCTCGGTAACATCATATAAAAAATTTACGCAAAATTGATGTTGTGTAGCTTTTTAGACGGTATATAGACATTGCCTAATCTTTTTTATATCTTATATATTAAAATAATGGTTGAACAATTGAACAAAATACAACTCTTAATTATGACTAAAATCTGTCACACAGCTGTTTAATTTTATTAAGTTTTATGCATTTAAAAAAATAAAAGAAAACCATTAAATAATAGAAAAATAGATAAAATAATAGATGTGGCTAATGGTTGTTATCAAATATGAATTCCATGTAAGCATCTTTAAAGGTATGATAAAAAAACCATTAGCAGTCATAAGATTAACGCAAGAGCATGTATCTCTTATGATATGCAACATCTCACGTAAGTAGTAAAGTTCACTGAGAACATCTGGACATTTAGCAATGACAGATGCACTTATACAAGTCCTACGTCGAGGTCTCTAATTAAATTTGTTCGTATCCCAGACAAACACAAAAACAAAATTCTGCATACAGATAACGATGCGCATGTGGATATATAGCATTATGCTTCCTTTAAAAGACGTCTAATCTAGAAAATCTCGAACTTTTCTGCATAAGCACCCTATGCAATAAAACACAAATACACGCCACTGTCAAATTTAAACTTAATTATTCAATAATACTCTTCACTCTAAAAATATAATATGATTGATTATAAAATGAATACTCACTTTAAGTTGTGTATAGTAAAGAAAATGGTACTTTTCAGTTTTATATCCCAAAATTCAATTTTGAATAGATCGGATTTCAGTAATTTCTCAACTTTCACAATGGCACCCAATATATCAACTGCGAAGATGCAACTAAAATTTAACACATAATGATCATATATTTTTTTTTACCAAAAATAACTAAAACAATAGAAATTGCATACTCATGTTGATTTTCTTATAAAGTGATCCATCAAGTACATTGATGACTGAAATAAAATAAAACAAACTCAATCGTCTTCTTATATCTACTGGTATAACGGAAATATCCTCCAAGAAATATATTTGACGTGGGGTATATGAAAAACGTATGAAGAGATTAAATTTCAATGTCACCTCATATTTTGCAATATAATAGCATTGAGCCTCTTCAATAACATCCATGAACCGATCAACTAAATAATTTGAAATGGCAGCAACCACTTTATTGTCATATTCCAGTATAATTAAAGTGAACAACCTTGTTCGACATGTTTTAATTTAAGACAAGATACATGATTACAGTACCTGCAAATCCGATAGTATAATCTTCCTATCTTCCCTTTGGTGTCCAGTAGATGAAAGTAAGTCTTCAGTGTAATCACTGAATACCCGGACCAAAATTTTTGATATTGACACTTCACACGGTTCAGTTGAGAAAAATAATTCACAGTTTCCATTGAATAAATAGAAGGAGAGAAAATATAGATTTTCAAACAACTTAAATTGTTGAATTAGGTTAACGAAAAGAAATATTTATAAGTAAATCAAAAAACACATAAAATGATTATGTACAAAAATATTAATTGTATTAAATTCATATATTTTTATACCATATTTTATTACAAATGTTTAAACCTACATGTATATGATCTACATGTAGTTATCATTCAGTTGTTGAAAATTTATACATAGTAATCCAAGACAAATTTTTGTTCATGTAAACATTTTAAGGAGTTTAAAATTAATACTATGATTAGGGAGGTAATAATGTAATAGTTTAGATAAAATATTTATTAAATATTTGGAAAAAAATCAAAAACAAACAATACCAATGTTTAAACAAAAATGTATCATAACCCACGTTTTGAAAAACTTCTTTGTAAACAATATTTGTAGTTTTTTTCTGAACATTTCTTTTCTCATCGGTGATGAGTATATTCAAACCGGACTTCGATATCCCGAGAAAGTGCAGCATATAACTGCCCATGTGAAAAAAAGTGTGAGAAGAAACAAACCCATTTTTCTAGTGATTGACCTTGGCTTTTGTTTATTGTTATTGCAGAAGCTAACATAAAAAAAAATTTGTCCACGACGCATTCAGAATGGGAACCTCCCATCAGATGGTGTAACATACATTCTCGGTATCAAGGTTTTTGTATCGATATGTTTTGCACTTTATGTCATGATAAAAGCCTCAAAAACATTATGAGATAAGTTATATATCATAAGTCTGGTTCTGTTGCATAATCCATCTGGAGGATCAAGGTTACGCATACACATTACAACAACACTAATCTTTAGTGTAAGCTCATGTTTAGCCAAACCTAATATCTTGATAGAATTTAGAAATTATACTAGATGATCTACATCATTTCTGGGATCCACATTAGTTGGTTCATAGCTATCTCAGCTATTATATAGCATATATTTACCAGAAATCTAATTATATACATCATGAAATATATTACAACTTTAAAATGGGATATATATATATATATATATATATATGTGTGTGTGAAATTAAATTTTAATAAGTACATTTCAAATTTGATAGCATGTAATCATTTTTGATTAATGTCATCATTTGTAGGACAAAGAATTGCTCTATTTTGTAATAACCTCGATATGTTATACCACCAAATAATCCTCCATACACCTCTTTCACGATTGATCCTCCATATACCTCTTTCACGATTGTAGGTATCAGATCATCGCATTGTTTTATAAGAAGATCATCTGGAATATCAATATCCACAATCCTATCATTTGGTTTGTTGATGTTTCCATCTCCAACTGCAAGTATCCACTCTAAGAATAACCTAAGTTCTTCAGATTCTTTTTTAGTAAGACCATAAAGAAATCTTATATTCTTTGTAAGTTTCAACCAACACTTTTCAATGATACCAAAGATAAGATGAATTAAGAGCAAACAATACAGTTTCCGTTCGACCACCATAAGGAATAACCAGTAGAATTTTTCAAAAATCACCTTCGCATACAATAACTTTCCCACTAAATTGTTTATGCTCTTTTGATCTGATAATATCGCATAGTTTTGTATCAAAATTTTCAAAAAAAAAAAATCTAATCATCATAGGTGATTAATCCCACACAAAAAGATCGACCATTTGCAATAACTTTGCAAGATCTGATCCAGGTTCTATTTTGCAAGAAGTTGGTTCATCCGGATTGATTGGGATATTTAACCTAGAATGAGCAGTACTTCCACCTTCTAATAATAGAGCAGTTATTTGACTTGAGGCAGTGTTGATAACAATTTTACCTAATCCACGAATACAACCAAAAGTATACTCCAAATAAAAGTTTTACTAGCTCCTCCAAAACCATGTAAAAAGAACCCACCACCTTTATTTTTAATAGCATCCAATATCTCTTTATAAACAGCTCTTTGCTAATTTGTAATCATAGAAAGTAGTATTTCTTGTTTCTTTCTTTGTTTCTTTTGGTTGTATTTGAGATCATCGAACACAAGAGGTTCCCATCGTAACTCTTGAAATCAGATGGTCTAAGCATTTTATTGCAGTTCTCCAGTGAAAGACCACTCTTTTCTAGAAGACATTGGTTACAGAAAGCGCAATATTTTTTAGTTGATCCTCGGAGCATGGTTGAAAATAACCATTAGGATTTTTTTTAAAATATACATATACATTGTGCATTTTTGAAACCATGTTTAAAGATATACATATATTTATTTACCTGAATTTTTTTTGCTTTTTTCTAGTGATACAAAATGTCTTCTGTTAAATATTTACCATGTCGAATTCAAGACAAGTTATGGTTGAGTAAGACAATCGCTTATGTAAAAAGAACCTAAGTAGATAATAACTAGTAGACCATACGCTCTCTTCCTCAATACCTAAAATGTATTCTTTATCATCATCAAACAACCCTAATACTTTGCATGCCTCTTCGAATGTTTCATAGGTTATGCCATCCACAATATGGATATCTTCATAACATCCAGGACTTTTTACATAATTCAGTAGAACCCTAAGATAGTACGGCTCTTCGATTCTATTACTGATATGTGAAATTTTTCCAATTTCGAAAGATCTTTTCCTCTGTTTCCGTATTCTCTCTTTTCAATTCCAGGTAAATCTAGTAGGAATTTCTTCATACATTGTGTCATTTGAGAACTTTATACATTGTGTAAATGACATGCACATTGAGAACTTTATATATATATATATACTTGGTAAATTTGGAGGTGAATTCAATTGATTAGAACTTTTAATTATTTACGATTCACTACATAATAACACAATAAACATTTTTTTTTCAATCAAAAGATAAGGGCATCTCCAATGATTACCCTCTCAATAGCATAAACATCAATTTTTTATTTTTTATTACGTTTCTGATGAATTGAGATACAAATCTTACCTTTAAACTTTGGTAAAATAGTAGGAGAATTTTCACCATCGCCCATGTTCGGAGGACCAATTATTTGAAAATCATAAAAAAATAGTGAATAAAGAAAGAGCTGATTGTGATACGGAGTATAGGTCTTTGGGGTATTGGTAAGATTTTCTGAAGATTTTATTGACAAATTTAATACTTTATAATTGTATACAATAAAATGATATGGAAATTGAATATTTAACAGAAATTGTTTATTGGATAACACCTACAAAACATGAATAGTTCAATCTTCACAAGTATAATAGTACAATATCGTAGTTATATTATTAGGTAAGACAAATTATGTTTTGAAAATTATTAAATCTTCAATAGTTTGTTTGTTATGTATCATACTATCTTTTGGAGTCAATTAGGTTTAATAGTTGATCATGTAAAATTTGGTATTATTATTTTAATTGATTGGTTTCTGTTATTTTTTAATTACCATTTGTTACAAATAATTACAATTAAAACAATATAAGATATGAAGATAGTAAAAATAATCATTATTCAACATCAAAATTAATAAATAACAAATATTGTAATCACGAAAGCCCAAATAAAAGTACCAAAAAAATTAAATAAGACAACGTCAAAAAAAAAAAAGAAATAATAATTTATTTCTCTCTATTTTAATCCGTTTTGTAACTGATTGTTGATCTTCAACATCACTTTTATGGTTATCGTTCTTTGACTTCGGGGTCTGCGTGTTCGTTAGAGATGATTCAGAAAAAAATTCAGCACTTGTAAGCATCAAAGACTACATAAGCAATGTAACTAAGTGAGAAAGAGGCATACTAATATATGAATAATTTGATGCTAACATATCATATTACATATGAAGAAGAATACATAGCGTAAAATAGGTGAGAGGAATTTTCAACCCACTCATCAATAATGTCTTGATCATCCAAACTTATTATTGTCCCCTTTGAGTGAGACTTTAAAAGGAATTAACAGTGGAATTAAGCAACTCAGGATAAACTTGTATGTGATCAAGCTGATACTGACACAAAGATTATAAAATATATTAGAATTACAATGATATATATATATATATATATATATATATATATAATATATAAAGTTACCTCGTCGTATTCTCACATCAAATTATCGGCAGATCATCCGAGGAAATTTTCAGTAATTTGATCGAATATCAAAAATCTCCTCTCATCATAATCATCATGTGCATGCACAACCAAATAATATCTAAATACATTAAATTTATTAGTTTACAATATGACCTTTTAAATTAATAATATTAAACAATTACACAAATATATCTAATAGAATATACCTTGAGAAGACCAGATTAACATCGCCACAGGTCTTATAATTGTAAGTTCCATCATCGTCAGAAACTCACCATATTCATGAACATTAAGGTTACAGGTTTTGCATGCCCAATAAACCAACTTTTCGAAATCTCAATACCTTTGGTAACTCAACAAACCGCTTTTCCAAACTACATACAATATAACACTTGGTTGATATGGTATATTTCAACAATGGATGATATATGCTATATAAGAAAAAGTCAGAAAATGGTACTGAAAATAAACAAATTCTATTAATACTTACTGATGTTGACTTTAAATACCGGATAAATTCTTCCGAGATTTCTTGAAAAAAATCACTGCAGATATCTAAAGAGTTACCATATGATATCTGACCGACAGGATCGTGTATAATCATTTGATGATTAGTGGGGAAAATATTGTGAACTAAATAATAACAAATCAACAGTAATTAATAATGCAAATATGATATTATTATGAAAAGATGATCATATTTCTGAAATTATCAACATGTTCAGTAGTAGGATCAAACAATATCTTTGTGGTACTGAAAGCACTAGATATGCTTATCTCACCTATAAAAAACCCAGAAGACAATAGACATATTAGTTGTGTATTTAGAAACTAGATACATGAGAAAAAAATAAAAATATTATACCTTTGTCGGACTTGACTGACATAAAACGGATGACACATACCACAACCGCATCAATCTTCTTGGCGGTATAAGAAAATGTTCGTTTTGCATGATCTCCAAACAAAGTACACTTAAGTGTAACCTCACTGATATATATTTTCTATAAGATAATTATTGTAGATTATTTTATATAAATATGAACTACCCTTACTTTGTATCGCGCAAAATCATTTAAAGTTTGGGAGAATTGCTTGACTTTCCTTTTTCTTCACTTCTTCAAGATTACCAACTTGAATGATTTTTCCAATGGCATCTATCAATTAAAACGCATAGAAGTCGGAAAGATGAATGATTGGGAAACTGTAAATAATTAAAAAAAAAACACAATTATTTTGATATACTGAATATAAAAGAATATAAGAACATTGTTACCTATCAATATGTTTCGTATTTTTCGTCTAATACCTCAACAAAGTCAACGAAATATTTTTCAAGTACATCATCAAGAAAATCTGTCAAGGCTTTGGTCCTAGTTGTATGTAGGATAAACACTTTTTGTAAGGAATGAAATTTGTAAGGAATGAAATGGTTCTAAACTCACCACCGTATTATTTCCGACTGAATGTGTTGCCTGATAAAGCTTCACCTTTTTTAGAAGATGTCTATGCTTCGGTACAAGTTTATTCTCAATAGATGCGTGCAATTTGGTACCCTTTAAAAATTTTAAAAGATGAATTTGTATTTTGATTAGTCAAAATTAAAAAAGATATTGGTATTATGAAAGTAATGGTAATGGAATAATAAACTTACAGACACATCCACAATGATTAACTCAATAGAGTTTCCCGCTATGGCGTTGTACAAAATCTATTTGTTGATAATCTTCACATGAATTTTCTGAGTTTTACTGGATGTTTCTATAGATTGATCGGAACATATTGTTGTTAATTTTGTGCGACAATCGACACTTTGGAGCTGAAAGAGTCCAAAGATTAAGTTGTAAATGAGAGAAAGTATATATATAAGTATTTGACTGCTTAACCTAAGAGACAGACGAATAAACCTAAGTATATTGTAGTTTCAGATTTAAAATATTAACAAGAAATATCATATCTTAACTACCATAGTAGATGATATTTTATTTGATTGCCTAAATGATATTGTTTGTTACAAATCTGAATTCGAAGTTTGAATACTTTGAAAATTATCTTTTGGAGACAATATCAAAAGAGAATATCAAGTGCAATAATTATATAAACGACATACTATATTGTGTTTCATATATTTCGCATGAAACATAAACCATATCATACCCTAAAAATGCACCCTACCGATATGGAATACAAACCACTAAACTCTAAACCCTTAACATCAGAAATTTATAATGTTGTATGTATATAATCGAAATGTTTGCAAACATAAACACCAATCCATAAATCATAGAACATATAATTTTCAAATTGGAATCACATACTATGTAATTTTTTGTAACAAACAAATCATATACATGCTTAAACCACATAGCATGAATCATTTATATATACAATAAGGTTTACCAGAATATGATTTCAAACCATATAATATATGATTTGACAAAATAGTTGGGGACCAAACCGAAATCAGAGGTTAAGAAAGCAGCGAGTTTTAAATAGAATTACCAAAGATTGAGAAAGCAGTGATTAAAAACAGTTTAGTGAAGCTGATCCCGCATTTTTCATGTCAGCGAGATTAGGGAACTTAATGTCACAATTAAATTTAGCTGAGTCACAATAGTGAGCTAATGCACCAATCAAATTATAATATTTTTCACTTAGTAAGATCATTTACATTTGATTAAACTTACCATAAAACTATTATAAATGTTTTTCATTCTTTTGTAAATAAAAACATTAATAATAGTTTGTGGGTTCAGTCTTACAATTTCGAACCTGAGATTTGTGGGTTCAATCTTACATTTTCCAATCAACTCTACTTTCACAGATTAATGAACATTGTGTACAAATCTTGTTTATATTATTTTACTAGTGTCAATTGACCCTATATCTCTAAATATGGGTCCGATCATGTATAGATATATTTTTAATAACTTTTAAATTAAATTATATACCATCTGATATATATATATATATATATATATCAATATTTTAATTTCAACATTTTCATTGAACAATTACTGAAAAGCTAATATTTGGAACTTTTCATGCATTTTTAAAAAGGATTATGAATTAATATAAATATTAAATGTCCCACATTGAAAATTATGTTATCAATGATTTAAAAATTGGTTATAAATATATACAAATAATCATAAACCATATGTGTATTGAAGCTCATTTAACAAATTGTCAAATTAACAGGTATACTATATATATATATATATATATATATATATATATGTTAATATAATTTATAACTAATTATATATCACATAAAATATATAAAATTTGTCTAAATTTACTTATATAAAGTGATAATAAATAAACAAGAGTCATTATTTTGATTTATTAGCTCGCGCTAATTTAATTATATGACAGTTACTATTTTTTTAATTATTCAATATATATTTATTTATTATTTTATAATATATAAAATAACATAACATAAGTAATAATACAAAAAATATTATGTACAATAATGTTACCGTGGAATGCGCAAATCTTAACCTAGTTGTTAGATATAAGGCATGAAAAATTAACGACGTATTTCTAACATATAAAAGGTTTAAAGATAAGGCATGTTCTTTTTTCAAACATAAGGCATGTTGCCGCATATCTCAGCTCGAACTACTGATGCCTGATCATGGTGATATACGGTTTGATGAAACCAATCTGTTCAGCTGAAATTAAATATGCTCTTCACTCTCTACGTAATGATAAGGTGTATGGGCCTGATTGTTACACTAAAAGTTTTATGATGCAGCATGGACAGTGATATGAGCAGATTTTGTAATACCTATACAATCTTTTCTCTTTTTGGTTTTAAGACATCAGGACCACAATCCTCACACTGATTTCCAAGTCTTAAAATGAGTCTACAAAGAGAGAATACAGACCCATAGCATATTGCAATAATCTACATAAAGTCATCTCAAAGGTCCTTGCAAACTAGTCTGAAACGATTCTCGCTGAAGCTATTGAGCTAAACAAAAGTGCATTCATCAAGGACATATACTTGTTAGAATACATCATACTCTCATTTTTTTATTTGGTAAATTCCTTTTTCTGGGTCAAACATTTGGTGATTTTTTTTACAATTGGTTTCGTACCTAAAAAACTTGTTTAAAATTCAGAATTATCTATATAGCAAAAAAAAAGTAAAGTATATGGTAACCATACTTAGAGAGTTTCATATAGCTATGCTGTTTGTTTGCTTCATATGGTGGAAGTGTTCTTGCATCTAAGTAACTGATCTGCCGTTACCATTAAAGGAAAAAATTCACTAAGAACCACTAACTAATATACAGTAGTTAAACATTAAAAACATATGTTAATGGTCTATAAAGCAAAGACCTCGACTGTCATTTGTCCAATAATTTCTCTCTTGAGCGAGACCATCTTGAGATCATTATGTTTGACATAATCCAACGCCAGACTACAAAAGATAATTCATCTAAAGATTCTGTTTCCAGATTCTTCAGTCTCTTGCATCTTGAAGAATTATAACAAAAAAAAAAAAAATCTGCAATCAGATTATAGTCTTTGAAAATAAGTTTCAGGACTAGTAACCACAATATACTAATCCATCCATGGAATGTATGATTTTCCTGGAATGTATGATTGATAAATCTTGACCTTCATTTAGAAGATGTCTATGTTTCAGTACAAATTTATTCTCAATAGATGCATGAAATCTGGTTCCTGTTGAATTTTAAAAAGGTGAATTTGTAGTTTGATTGGTCGAGATTGAAAAAGATATTGGTATAATGAAAATAACTGTAAACTAGGTGTTTTCGTGCACCATGTGCACTAAAGAAAATTTTCAATTTAAAGTATATTTGAAAACAAATTTTATTAATATGTTTGATTTATTATTTTTCTAATAATATTTTAATATAAAATTTTATTTAATTAATCAAAAAATTATGATAAAATAAATAATTTGATTTATTTTAAATTATATTTAAGGATAAATATTTTTATATTTAAAACTACAAAATTAGATTGATTTTCATTTTATTTCTCTTGGTAAAAAATATATTAAATCAACTTGTAAAATATTTTTTAAAAAAAAAAACTAAACAGAGTTTATAAAAAAAAAATTTATATTAAATTATAAAAACTAAACAGAGTTTATAAAATTTTTAGATATCAAAGAGAAAAAAATGGTATTATTATTAAAAATTTTAATTTAAAAAAGACTGTATAAAATTTCGAACATCTTGTTTATTAATAAAATGGTATAATTCTAAAAATATACTTAAATAATATTTGAAATTTATAAAATATTTTATCTTTCTATTATTATATTATTTAATTTCCTATTTTAATAGATTTATTTAAATGACTAAATACAAGTTATTAACATATTCTAAAAAAATTTACCAAAAATAGAAATCAATATTAAATGAAATTGTCCATGTCACATTTAGACCTAAGTCATATCATTATTTCTAGTATGTCATGTCACATTTTTAGTGAAAATGATTGTAGAGAGGACATATATAAAATCACTTTGCAAATAATGTATATGGAATAGAATAATAAACTTACAAATGCATCCACAATGACTAACTCAATAGAGTTTTCCGCTTTGGCCTTTTACAAAGTCCATTTGTTCATAATTTTCACATGAATTTTCTGAGTTTCACTCGATGCTTCTAATAGATTGATCAGAAAATAGTGTTGTGAATTTCGTGCGATAATCGACAGTTTTTGAAATGAGAGTCCTACGATTAGGTTGTAAATGAAATGAAGTATATATAAGTATTTGACTACTTAACCTAGGATACGGAAGAATATACCCAAGTATATTGTAGTTTATGTTTTAAAAGATTAACAATAGATATCATATCTTAACTACCATAGTTGGAGATATTTAAATTGATTGCCTAAAGGATATTGTCATATCAGATGTGTCGATGATGCTTTAATTTTTCTTTTTCCCTGAAGAATTAAGCTCTGGAATAGGAGGAATCTCACCTGACATCTTCAAAATAAATCATGCAAAAAAGAGTATATCAAGTCGAGAAGAAGAGAACATTTAATCTGAATAAAAAGTAGTTATAAACCTTTTTTTCTTTTGCTACACAAAAAAAAAGAAATTGAGGAAGTAGACGAAACTATGGACAAAAATTTAGTTGTAGAAAACATGGTTCTATGCGAACGTGGTGTAGTAGTGATTTGAAAAAAATTTAGGGACTAAAACATCTAAATAGCTTTTTCTGTTGCACGGTTTTTGTTTTAAGAACTACATAGTAACCATATTTTTTCTTTGCTGGAGATTTAATTTATTATTAACTATTTCTTTTTAAATAAAAAATAAAAACGTTAAATTTATTTAAATAGTTGATGACACGCGTTACTTCCAAAATTCCTAACTAACTTCTGTTTTATATTATAAAAGAAATATATACATATATAGAGAGAGATGTTAGAATGAGAAAAATAAAAGGTTCCGACTACGGAAAACTCAACCATCTCACAAAGCAAAGTTTGTATTTATTAAATTTTATGTGTAAATAATTTTTCGTAAATATATTTTACTAATAAAATCTTCATTTTTCAATAAGTGAAAATTTAAAGAATTCATATAAATGTTTTTAACACTATATAAATGTTTAATCCAATAAAATTGGATTTGATGAGAATTTTGATAAATCCTAGATCCCAAACAAGAGATAGTAGAAATTGGAATTTTCTCAAATCATCGATCCAACGAGCTTTCCTTAGTTTTTCCAAAATCAGCTTTCAACACTAAACCAATCCAGCTGTCTGACGAGAAAGGAAAAAAGTTTGTAAGCTACACCAAGTATTCTGTAATATGGTGATAAACATTTCAAGTATTATAATATGTCAATAACATCACCATCTTTATGTTAATCCATGTCATATGTACAAAGTAAAAATTAATATGGTGAAAACTACACAATCAGATTTAATTGATTTTAGCACAAATAAATGGGGTCAATTCATAATTAATAAAACATAAACCACATTTTAAAAAAATTAGATCCAACCTGACCCGAAAATAACTCAAAGATGAATTTCTAATGTTTGATAATTAAACTAGAAAGAGAACTCAACAAGGAAAGTCATAAGAAGATTATAATGATGATGGAAAACAAGTTTCAAGTCCGTAACAATCTGAACATCAACGACATTGATCTCTCTCCTTTGCATCTCTTCTCCACCTTAGGACTACTCTTGCTTCCTCTCCACTGCTTCTCTTGAAATCAGTCCCTTGAAACACTCCCTTCCTTGTTTCCGACGAATTTGATCACCACAAACACATGAGAATCTTCCTCCAAGACCCAATATTTATCACATCTCTCCGCTCCACTTACCCGGAAACTCATTCTTACTTAATGGACGCCAGACACACGCAAGCCATGTTCTTGATATTGAGATGAAGAACCAAAGAGTTGAAGATAAGGAAGAAGAAACAATCTGGTCGAGTCTTATTTATTCTGTCCGTGCAACTCACCGAAGATAACCTAGCTTGGATTGCAAGTCAAGGAAGGTAGCTTGTGTGCCAAACACTTGTCTCAGAGGCAAAAGAGACGTTGGGGCCTTTGGTTGACCAACAGGAAGAGTTTGAATGGATTTAAATAAGAAGATCATATGTTCTGTTTAAGGCCAGAAACTGTTCAGGACCTGTCACTATCTCTTGATCAGTGTGTTGTCTTCTTGTGTATTTTACTCTTTCTTTAATCTTTTATGTGTTAGGCATGTTGCCTATATATTGTAACCACTCTGAATGAAGTAAGACAAGGAGAAAATCTCTCCCTTCTCTCTTTATTCTCTCATTTTCGTCCATCATCTCTCCTCTCTCTTAATCTGTCCAGAAACTCTTTCTTGTTCATCTCTCTCATGTTCTTCACCCAAATATCATCCAAACTCATCAATTCCCTTCTATTCTCTTCATACTTTCTGCTTGAACTGAGTTTAGACAATACGATTGAAACTCGTCAGTGGGTTGATCACAAGAAAACTTTTATTTATTTCAGAAGGTATTTACAAGATGAAGTGACTAGTGCTCTCTAAAGAACTTTTATTTATGTCGTGGGCCTAGAGTGGAAATAACCCTCCTACAATAAGTCCCCCCAGTTCATTGGCGATTGCTGTCGCTAGCTCCAATGAATTTGTATCGGGTTCGGGACTAGTCGGTTTAGTCTAGGATAAAGCCATCTCGTCATGTTCACTGCCTTGATGGAGCCGATTCGTTGTCTTATCTCGGAATGAAGCACTCGGATGGGTCTCGTCGGTTCGTCGAATCGTTATGTCGCATTTTTCCTCGATTGCTTTTTGTCGTCAACAGTATTGATTCGGACAAGGGTGTAAAGCAGCTTCTCTCAATCTCATTGTCCGGAAGACGAACGGGCGCGGAGTTAGTTTTGGGCCCATTCATGTCAGAAGTCGAAGAGTCGCGTGGTCGAAGGGCTTTTTGCGGCCCATTTAGGCCCTGTTAGACCTAATCATTGCATCTCCGCTTATAAATAGTCCTTGCTCGACCATTCCTCTCATTCTTCTCTGCGTAACAAGGTACTTTCTCTCTCTATCCCTCTGCTTCTCTCTCTAGATTCTGTTGTAGATTATATAGTGTTATGTCGGTAATTATGTCGTCGGGAAGAAAACTGTCGCGGAAAGAGAAGGGTAAAGCGATCGTCTCTGCTTCAGATCCTTCTGACGGATCTGAAATCGGAAAGGGAGTTCGCGACGAGCTGAGTCACGTCCATCGGGATGCAATGATGGACACAGAGAATATGACTTTGTCCCAGAGGATTTTAGTCGCTGAAGCAGAAAGGCTTTTCCGCGGCAAAAACGATGATGGTGGCGAGGCAACAGACGTAACCGACGCATCCCGTGACTCGAATAGTTTGGGGATTGGTCCGGACTTTGTGCCGACGCGTTATCGCCCGGATGGAGTTTTCGTCAAACTCCCGGCGGTGGATCCTGAGTTGCTTCGTCCCGAAGAGGTGGAAGGGCAGTCTTGGAAGAACGTACGGGAGACTTGGTCAACAGTAGGTAGTGTAAAGAAACTGTTGAGGGAATGTGATGCGGCGGGCGTGACATTCCTTATCCCCACGCACACTCAGAGGCCGTGGTCACCTCCGGTGGGGTACCAGTGCGTGTACGAATCGTACTTCCAGAAAGACACCAAATTATTGTTCCCCATCCCCCGTCTGATTACCTCGTACGCGTTTCGTCGGGATGTTGCCATCAGTCAGTTTTTGAACGGATCATTCCGCATAGCGGTTGCCTTGATGGTGATGGCCGCCGAGATCAAGGTGTCGATGAGTGTTCAGACATTTGAAGAGTTGTGTTTCGTGAAGCCTATGCCGGATGGGATGTATTCGGTTAAAATTCGACCGAACTACAACGTGATCACGGGCCATCCGAACAAGACTCAGGACTGGCAGCGATATTATTTCTTCGTCAAGTCCGATGAGTACTCCTTTGAAGAGCCACCGAGCGATGAGTTTCGGGTTCTATGGAACTGGTGCATCGGTAGATAGTTTCTAACTGTTATTTAAGAGATTTTTGTCGGCTATTTTAACAAGTTTCTCTTTTTGTTTTTGCAGTGAACCATCCGAACACAGTCGACTATCCAGGAGGCTCACGCTTTTTTGACGACGCAAGGGCCATAGCAGCACTTAGCCATCAACGTTGGCCCGATATCAGTGAGGAGAGGATTCGTCGGGCTTTAGATCGCATTTCAGAAGGTAATCGTCTCCTTTCCTGATCTTTATTTGTTGATGACTGCTCTTCTGACTGATTGCTGTCTCGCACAGGTGACTGGGTTTCTAATCTCCCGGCTAAGTTAGGTCCCGGGAAGAAACGCTTAACGCTTTTTTCGAAAGGGGAGCAGCAACGAGTGAAGATAGCGCGCGAGATGAAGACGCTTCCCGATCTTTCTGCTGTTGTTGAGGAGCGGCTGGGTGTTCCGTCGGCGGCTCCTAGTTTTATGGGCTTATTGGATGGAATGGGACTGGAAGGGACGGATCTATCGGATCATATGTTGCCGATACTCCCTGGTGAGGGAGTTGATGATCTTCCTGAGGCCCATCTTTCTGGTATGGACCCCAAGCCGAGCAAAGTGAGCGGCAAGAGGCCCCTTGGGATCCTTTTGTCGGGGAAGGAGTAGGACATGATATTGGTGTCCTTGAAAACGTTCGGGAGGAGGGCCCGAAACGAAAGAAGAAGAAGTCATCCCGACGAGGACTGGATGTCGACACGGCTGGCACTCAAGCCGAAGTGAGGAATGCGGATCCGGACGCAGAGGGGGGTTCCCGTTCCCTTGAACGGGATGAGGCGTTGAAGGTCTTGTCGCGTAAGCGGGGGGATACTTCTTCGGAGAAGGACGTGGCGCCTTTGAGGAGGAAGAAAAAGGTCAACACTCGGGTGGAGGCGAGCTCACCTGTTGTTTGTTTGCCATCGCCGCAGGAAAACCCGGTTGTACCTGTAGATACGGGGAGGTGCGCCACTCGGAAGTTCAAAGCCTCATTCCCCGATCGAGTCGACTTCTCATACGAGGCTGGTGTGCCACTGATCTGCGATGGTCTGGAGTGCTCTAACCTCGTTCGACAGATCAGAGGTGGTCCGGATCATTTGCCCGACACTGAATCCCTAATGTTCAGGGATGCTTATGTCGACGCGGCATGGAACCAATTGTTGGTGAGTTCCGCTCCTCCATCTTTCTTTTCTATTTTCCGTTAACTGGGACGTTTTCACTTGGCCTTCTTTTCTCCCGAGGTAATTTGATTTCCTCTTTCTTTTGCAGGCCACCAGCAGCATGAATTTCTTGGTGGAGAAATACGATTCGGAGTTGAAGACGACGTTTGCTCAGTTGGGGAAATCCGAGAAAAAGGTCCGAGCCAAGAAGAGGCGTATTACCTCCCAGAAGGAAGAGACGAGGATTGCACTCGAGGGGATGGCGAAGGAACGAGACGACGCGGTTAGTCGGGGCGCGACTTTGGAAGAGGAGCTGCGCACTTTGGCGCAGAAGCTTGAGTCGGTATCGGCTGAGGCGGAAGGTGTTCGGGAGGAGAACACTGCTTTAAAGGCTGGTGCAGAGGCCCTAAAGCGGGAGAGGGATGATGCCCTGAGGGAGGTCGCGCGTCTAAGGTACTCACGTGGCCTCGAGGTTTCTCGCGAGCGAGCAAGAGTCGAAGCGACCATGATCGCCAAATGCAACCGTCGGTTCGACAGGATTCGAGAACGTGAGTCGCGTTACGACGCTTTTAACACGGCTCGGTGCTTCTATAGCCAGGCGTTTGGGACAAGGAAGTGTCTGCAGATGCTCAGACGACGGGGTGTCGACATCCCTCAGGAGACCGTGGACTTCTTTGCCGGGGAGGAGGAGAGGTTCAAGGCGGAGGCAACCCGTTTGGAAATCGAGGCCATAACGGATTCCGACTTGTCGCTTTCTCCCCTGGTTCTGGAGTCGCCGTACGCGAGTAAGGAACTCCTTGCTGGAATAGATCCATTTGGGTCCAACGCAGGTTTGATCGACCGGGAGGCGGCATCTGGTCTCAGGAGTCCGAAGCATGGAGCCGCAGTGGACGGGGGAGTTGCTGGGATTGAAGCCTCTGACTCTTCGGGGGATCCCGATTTGGGGATGAGCGAAGGTTCGCCGAGGCCACTAGAAAGCGACAAGGCCAGACCCTTGAGTGAGGAATTGAAGGAGATCGAGGGATTTAACGGCTCCGACTCAATACCCACTCTCTCAAAGGGGCCCTCCGAGTCAGACGACCCAGTCGGGAATAGGAGTCCTCACAAAAGTTTGTGTGTCGGCTGCGCGTCTCGCCGCTTTTGCTTCTCTCTTTATTATATATTTTATTTTTTGAACTTTGTCTCCTTTGTCGCTTTTAGTTCTTCAGCATTTGTTGTATGTTATTACTTGACGCTTAGTGCACACTTTTATGAAAAATCGATGTTTTCAGTTTGTTGTTCTTTTGTCTTGAGGCTTTTTCTCCTTTTCCCTTTCAAAGTACTTGGTTGAGTCACCAATCTTATGCCGAAGTAACTCATTCTGTCGAGATAATCTGTTAGCCGTTTTATCGACCGAGATTATCGAAATAAAAAAAATTCCAATCAAAGTAATCCGCTTAGTCGTTTCTTAACCGGGATTATCGAAATAAAAAAAAATCCCAATCGAAGTAATCCGCTTAGTCGTTTGTTAACCAGGATTATCGAAATGACAAAATTTTAATCGAAGTAATCCGCTTAGTCGTTTGTTAACCGGGATTATCGAAATGAAAGGAAATTTTGTCGGAGTAACTCATTTAGTTGTTTGTTAACTAGAATTATCGACACATTTCTTATCGAAGTAATCGGTTTAGTCGTTGTACCGACCAAGATTATCAAAATGACGAATCCTAATCGAAGTAATTCGTTTCGTCCTTTGTCGACTGGAATTATCGACGTAAAAGGAAATTTTGTCGAAGTAATCTGTTTAATCGGTATGCCGATTGAGATTATCGGAGTAATCCCCCTCGTCTTTGAATAGACGGTAGAGATTCAGGGGAAATAATGGTTCTCGCCCCGCTTTTTCGAGTAATTCGCCAGCTTTCGGCTGGCCAAGCCTGCTGAGATAATTTCAAAGGGGGCTAGAATTATTTCCCGGACCGTTGATCAGTGTGATCCGGTCATCGCTCTAGGTTCATGTCTGATCAGGACGATCCGCTGGGCGAGTGTGGATGCTGTTGTACGATCCAGAGCTTGGCGGATTTAATCCTTTGCTTGGTCGTAAGCATGGTGGTCACGAGTAGAGGTGATTCGCACGGGAGTGGCAGTCACCTTTGCTCGTCTTTCTCGGTGAAGAGATTGGATGGTGGTTATGGCTGGAACCCAGAAAAGGGGCTGCCTACGTACCCTGATAGGGGATCAAGCCGTTCGTAGTTCATTTTTATCGGGTAAAAGTGGCTTTGAGGGCGCATTTACTCGTTTTTTTTTCCCGGTAAAAGTGGCCTTGAGGGCGCATTTACTCGTTTTTTTTTTTACTCGTAGTATTTTTTGAGATTTTTGGCGTTCCATGCACGTGGTACGGGGTCGCCTGTAGATGTTTCTAGCCGATAGACCCCGGGCTGGATGACTTCGATGATTCTGTAAGGACCTTCCCAGTTTACTCCTAGTTTGCCGGCCTGCCATTCCTTGGTATTCTCGAATACCTTGCGTAAGACCAAATCGCCGAGGTCGAGGGGACGTGACTGGACGCGTTTGTTATAGTAGCTCTCTATTTGATGTTGGTAGTTCTGAATTCGCATGAGAGCTTGATCTCTCTTCTGCTCGATTTGGTCTAAAGCATCCATCAACATATCGCGATTCAGAGAATCGAGGTGTGGAATTTTGTTGCATCTTAAGCTCGTAACGTTTACTTCGGCCGGTGCCATTGCTTCAATTCCATATACTAAGGAAAAAAGGGTGGCTTTTGTCGCACCTCGGGGAGTTGTCCAGTGTGACAAGAGGACTCCGTCGAGTTCGTCGTCCCCTGCTCTTTTTTTTTAAGTCGAGGCGTTTCTTGATGCCGTCGGTGATTAGTTTATTCGAGGATTCGGCTTGGCCGTTGCCTTATGGGTATCTCGGTGTTGAGGGACTAAGGCGGATTTGCCAGCGTTCACAGAAACTCTTAAAATTTCCCGACATGAATTGAGTGCCGTTATCGGTGACGATTTCGTACGGCTGACCGTGTCGGCAGATGATGTTTTTTCAGACGAAACGTTGGACTTCTTTGTCGGTAATTTGAACGAACGCTTCTGCTTCCACCCATTTTGTGAAGTATTCGGTTAGGACTAGGACGAATCGCCTTTGTCGGGAGTTGGGTAGAGGTCCGATAATGTCCATCCCCCACCGCATGAATGGGTAAGGGGCCGTCGTCGTCCGTAATAATTCTGTGGGACGATGGATGTTGGGGGCGTGTCGCTGACACATATCGCAACGCTTTGCATATTCTTCACAATCAGTATTCATAGTCGGCCAGTAAAAACCAAGGCTCTTAACCTTAAGGGCCAGGGCCCTTCCTCCTGAATGGTTACCAGCGGCGCCATCGTGCGTCTCGGCCATCACTATATGTATCGCATCACCAGCGATGCATTTAAGCAGCACCTTGTTCGCGGTCCATCAGTATAATTCCCCATCAATGACGACGTAATGTACGCTACGCGCTTTAAGTCGTCTCGATGCCCATTTCTCCGGGGGCAACGAGTTATGTTTGAGGTAGTCGATGAATTTGGTCCTCCAGTCGAGGTCAGGCCGTTCTCGGTTTTCCTCAGTGGGCAATCGATCGTCACTGGGACTTATGTTTATCGCGGTGATCAGGGATTGTCCGTCTGCCGGTAGGTCGATACTTGGTTTTTCGATGCGGTGTATTGGGATCGTGCGCTTAACTTGGTCGCGGAGCTTGCTGCCCAAAGCGGCGAGGGCGTCGGTGCATACATTCTCTCCCCGGGGGACTTTTGTGAGTTCGAAGAATTCAAATTCGCCGGCGAGTGACTGGACCACTTTGAGGTAGGCGTCCATTCGCTGGTTACGTGCATCGTACTCGCCGTTGAATTGACTCGTGACGAGTTTGGAATCGCAAAAAGCGCTTAGTCGTTTGGCTTTCACGGTTTTGGCGAGTCAAAGTTCGGCGATGAGAGATTCGTATTCGGCTTCGATGTTTTAGGCGGCGAAATCGAATGCGAAAGACTGTCGAATGAGTTCGCCGGTGGGCGACTAAAGTTGAACTCCAGCTCCGGATCCTTTGACGGTAGAAGAACCGTTGACATGTAAGATCCAGGTGCTGTTCGGGAGGACTAGATCTTGCTCGAGCTCAGGTGGTAGTTCAATTAGGAAATCGGCTAGCACTTGAGCTTTGGCGGCAATTCGGTTCTGATAAAGGATGTCGTATTGGCTGAGTTCGATCGCCCATTTAGACAAACGACCGGATCGATTAGTGTTCTGCATGATGGTGCGTAACGGTTGGTTGGTCAGTATCACGATCGAATGAGACTGAAAATAGGGCCAAAGTTTTCGTGAAGACACGACAACCGCGAGAGCCATCTTCTCCAAAGTGGGATAGCGAGTTTCGGGGTCAGTCATGCGTTTGCTAGTGTAGAAGATGGGTCGCTGTTCGCCGCGATCGCTGCGGACAAGGACGCTGCTGACAGTTGTCAATGAGACGCCGATGTAAAGTGACAGGGTATCACCGTTCTCATGCTTAGATAGGATGGGGGGAGAGGTAAAGTACTCTTTGAGCTGTGTGAACGCTTCCTCGCATTTCTCGTCCCAAGCGAATTTTTTGTTACCGCGCAACAGGTCGTAGAACG
>CAJHQQ010001922.1:0-78027 GCA_905132885.1 Moricandia moricandioides
AAATTCCGGCGAATTTTCGTGGGACCCACATGATAATTTGGCAATTTTTGCTCTACTGAAAGTGCACGAAATTGATGGAAATAAGACGAAAAAAACGTAAAAAAGACGAGTTCGACACTTTTTTATAGGCTCTTCGAAACTTTCAACGGCTTTGGAGGCCAAAACGTTGAATTTGGGTCCGAAAAATGGCCAGGCCCTGTCACGACATGGATGGTTGTGGCTTTCCGAAATAGGTGCTGTACGCGACGTATTCTCACGGTTCACAAGTTATGGGGTTTCCAATTAGAACGCGTTTTGGGGGGATTATGAAAAAAATAAAAAAATAGGTGCAACACGAGACTGTCCGGGAGGTCAACCATCCTAGTACTACTCTCGCACATGCACGCTTAACTCTGCGAGTTCTGATGGATCCGGTGCATTAGTGCTGTATGATCGCCACCCGTCTGACAGTCTCGCGATTGCTAATCCTTCAATCAGAAAATTCGCGAATTCGTGACCGCCACATGATATTGCAATTTTGCTCTATGAAAGTGCACGGAAATGATGGAAATAAGACGAAACAAGTAAAAAGACGAGTTCGACACTTTTTAAGGCCCGAAAACTTTCCACGGCCTTTTTGAGGCTCAAAACGGTTGAATTTTGGGTCCGAAAAATGGCCAGGCCCCTGTCACTGACATGGATGTTTTTGTGGCCTTTCCGAAAAGGTGCTGTACGCGACGTAGTTCCTCACGGTTCAAAAGTTATGGGTTTTCCAAGTTGAGACGCGTTTTGGATTGATGAAAAAAAATTAAAAAAAATGAGGGTGCAACACGATGGCACTTCCGCGGGAGGTCACCCATCCTAGTACTACTCTCGCCAAAGAGCACGCTTAACTGCGGATTTCTGATGGGATCCGTGCATTAGCTGCTCGGTATGACGACGCATCGTCGTGTACGTATGCTCGCGATTGCTTATATCCTTCAAATCAGAAAAATTCCGGCGAATTTTCGTGGGACCCACCATGATAATTTTGGCAATTTTGCTCTATAGATGCATGCGGAAGAAAATGGATGAAGATAGACGAAAAACAAGTAAAAGACGAGTTCGACACTTTTTTAAGGCCGAAACTTTCCACGGCCTTTTTGAGGCTCAAAACGGTTGAATTTGGGGTCCGAAAAATGGCCAGGGCCGCTGGTCACTAGATCTTGGATGGGTTGTTGGTGGCCGTTATCCCGAAAAGGGTGCGTATGGCGACGTAGATTCCTCAACCGGTTCAAATAAGTTAATGGGGTTTCCAAGTTGAGAGCGGTTTTGGATTGATTAAAAAAAATTAAAAAAATAGGGGTGCAATAACGAGTAATTCCCGGAGGGTCACCCAATCCTAGTACTACTCTCGCCCAGACGCCCGCTAACTGGCGGAGTTGTGATTGGATCGGTGCAATTAGTGCTGGTATGATCGCACACCGTCTGTACACGTCTCGCGATTGCTTATATCCTTCAAAATCAAAAATCCCGGCGAATTTCGTGGAGCCCGCACAGTAATTGGAATTTTTGCTCTAATGAAAGTGCACGGAAATTGATGGAAATAAAGACGAAAAACAAGTAAAAGACGAGTTCGACACTTTTTAAGGGCACCCTAAAACTTTAGCCACGGGCCTTTTTGATGGCTTCAAAACGGGTTTGAATTTGGGGTGCCGAAAATTTGGGCCAGGCCCCTGTCCACTGACATGGTATGAGTTTGCTGTTGGCCTTGTCCGAAAAAGGTGGCTGTACGCGACGGTAGTTCCTCACGGGTTCAAAGATTATGGGGTTCCAAGTTGAGACGGCGTTTTGGAATTGATGAAAACAAATTAAAAAAAAAATAGGGGACTGCAACACCGAGAGGACTCCCGGAGAGGTCCAACCCATTCCTTCAGCTACCTACTCTCGCCGCCAAGCACGCATTAACTGCGGAGTTCTGATGGGGATCTCGGTTGCATTAGTGCTGGTCATGATCGCACCCGTCTGTACACGTCTCGCGATCTGCTTATATCCTTCAATCAGAAAATTCCGGCGAATTTTCGTGGGGACCACATGATAATTTGGCAATTTTGCTCTATGAAAGTGCACGGAAATTGATGGAAATAAGACGAAAAAACAAGTAAAAAGACGAGTTCGACACTTTTTTAAGGCCCGAAACTTTCCACGGCCTTTTTGAGGCTCAAAACGGTTGAATTTGGGTCCGAAAAATGGCCAGGCCCTGTCACTGACATGGATGGTTTTGTGGCCTTTCCGAAAAGGTGCTGTACGCGACGTAGTTCTTAACTCATCTAACATGTCATCAAGACGTGGTATGAGGTGTGTATACTTAATGGTGATGTTGTTTATGGCTCAGCAGTCTACACACATCCTCCATATCCCGTCCTTCTTGGGTACTAACAATACTGGTACAACAAAAAGACTAAGGCTTTCGCTAACATACTCCTTAACTAATAGGTCCTGGACTTGTCTTTTTAACTCTTTGTTTTCCTCCGGGTTTACCCTATAGGCTGGGTTTTTGGGAAAGGCCGCTCCGGGTATGAAGTCTATTTGGTGTTATATTCCCCTAAGTGGTGGCAATCCGTGTGGAACCTCTTCTGGAAACACATCTTTGAACCTGTCAAGAAGCTTAGTAATCTCTGGGTGAAGTGTTAACTCATCAGAACCTGCACTTAAAGGCTCCTTAAACATCTTTAGTAGCATGGTGTGTTTGGTAGCAGCAGCCTTTCGGATATAGCTAAGCATAGTAAGAAAATTAGGCTTAACAGGTTTCTCCTTTTCCTTAACCATTTGCAAGTGTAATTCATGTACTTGTTCTGGTTTGAGAGGTGCTAAGCTAATCTTACGCTTATCATGCATGAAAGTGTACATATTAGACCAACCATCATGCTTAGTTTCTCTATCCCATTGCCATGGCCTACCTAAAAGAACATGACCGGCTTGCATAGGTATTACATCACAAACTACTTCATCTTAGTACTTACCAATGCAAAAGGGAATGGTCACTTGTTCTTTAATTTGACAATCAACTTTGTCATCTAGCCACCTTAGTCTATAGGGATCGGGATGCTTAGTCTTTTCTAGGCCACGTTTGTCTACCATGTACGCACTAGCAGAATTAGTGCAAGATCCACCATCAATGATAAGATTACATATATTGCCTCTAATGGTACATCGGCTGTGGAATATGTTCTCTCTTTGGATAGTCTCATCTGGTTGCACTTGGACAACAAGCACACGCCTGATCATCAATCTTTCTCCCATATCCGGATACTCAATTTCTCCAAATTCTTCTTGGACCACTGGATCATTTTAATCATGTGACTCATATCCCTTCAGTGAGTAACATTACCCTCTGGTTTTGACATTCCCTTGCCATATGTCCTCGGCCTTTGCATTTGAAACAAGTGATATCTCTGGAGCGTTGGGAATTAGCATTCCTCCCAGGTTATGTCTTGGTGTCTTTGTTGGGTCCAGCAGGTGGGTTCTGGTTTTGATTCCCTAGATCAATTCCCTTGCCTTTGTCCACTGGCTTTGGGTGGTTGTTGGAGTTGTTACTAGAACCCCCAAGCATGCTGAGGCTTGCTCCTGGTGGACTTTTTCTTGATGTGTTGCTCAGCCTGAATGGCTAAGTGAAATAGGTCCTTGAAGTCTAGGTAATTCTGTCTCTCAACCTTGCTACTGATCCGGTCATTCTGCCCATCCACAAATTGAGCCACGATAGATTCTTCATCTTCATTAAGTCCAAGACGATTCCTCAGACGTTCAAAATCCTCACTAGTATTCCTCCACTGACTTAGTCCCTCGCCTAAGGGTCCTAAAACATCTTTGCAAGTCTCGGTGAAAGTGGGGTACAACAAACCGTTGGCGCATGAGGTCTTTCATGTAAGTTTTGTCATTGCTTGACCCGGGTAAGTCTATCACCCAAATCTTGTCAGACCGTGCCAATTTCTTGCCTGACATTCCTCATCTCGTCTTGCAGGTCGTGGATGGCTTGCATCAAGGCTGATTGTTTATCATCTCCCATAGCGGCCATACGGACAACAACTAGAAAGAAAAGAAAGGTGTGCTTAGATCTTTATGAAATACGATGTAAAGAGGTAAGTAATTGAAACTTAAATGCAATGTTTTTCTTTTTTTTCAAAACGACTTAAAAGTAATCAAGAATTTAAACTAGAATATTGCAGGAAATAATTAAAGAAGAAATAATATGGCTGAATCAAAAACAAATGAAACTTTTCAAAACTGTCGACCAACTAAGGAAACTCTGTCGATGCGGTTTACCAGAAAAGGAAACATTGGTTAATGCGGCTTGGTGAACACACTTGACAATCTTTTTTTTTGATCAAGTATGAATTAAGACAAAAAGCTCGACATAAAGGATGAACTAAAGATGAAAACTCTTTTTTTTTTTAACTTATTAACTAGATGCAAAGAACAATGGACAAACGATCGACTAAGGTTCACAAGGAGATGCGGATAGTGCATTAAAACAGACAAACATGGATGCAAGGAACACTATTTCATGAAATGATTCTTTTTATGAGTTTTGGATGATTCTGCAAAACAAACTAAAGAAACAGAATGCGCAAACGATTTTTATGAGTTTTTTTATTTATGAATGCAAAAAAGTGAAACAAACGATTGTAAAGAAACGAGATAAGATAGATGCAACCTTATAATGAAGGAACTTCATCTCTGATACCGGAAATGATACAACCCTAAACTATCAAAGGCTGCATGACCCGGGGCCAGGGAGATGGAGTCGATCTACACAAGGGTGGACTGTTTGGATTGATTTAATCAACAAAATGGATTCGGGTAACCAGTAACTTAATGGAAGTGAAATGCACCACGTGAGGGATGGAAGACTCGTGATACAACACAATTCTCTTAACCGTGGAGGTTCTGGTCTCACAAGGTAAGAGAAGGGAGGCGAGTTCTTGCTAGAGCTCTTAGGGTTTTCACTAGGAAAAATTTGGTTTTATATCATGCGTAAAAAGAGTACAAACGGCTTATAGGGGACTTATATAGACATCTATTACCGTGGTGCCTTCGAGGGTCTTTGAAGCAAATAATACAAATTTTTGGACTTAAAGGAAACCCTAACAGGCGTGCAAGCCAACTAAGAAAGTGTGGGAATAAAATTCAAATAAAAGAAAATAAAATGAACAAAGCTGCAAAACAATCAAACCATTAGAAATGTGAATTTAAATGCCTACCTTCTTACCTTTTGGGTCGGTTTGATTAGTCCATAATTCATGCTAGACGTGCTGATCTTAAATGCTGATGATCAGCAAGTTGTTATGGGTTTGGTCCGGAATAAATGGCCAAAGGTCTTCACATGGGTTCTTAGTCTTCTCGGATGGTCCATCATTCTTGATATGACCAGCTTGTTCATCAGTTGGCTTAACCTCATTTGGGTTACCCTGAAAAATGATCAAAGGCAAGTATCATGCTCTCATTAAACTTATGTTGAAGTATCTTAACTCTTTGTTTAGTCATAGGTCCCTTGAACACAATAGGCATGGACACTTTTTGAGAAGTTTCTGGTTGGGACATCTTAGTGATCATGTCTTGGATATCAGGTTCGGTTAGGTCTGGTTTCAGGTCAACTTGAATTTCCTCATCAGAATATGTCTTCCAATGTACCGCGCTGTTGCGTGAGAAAAACTAAGTTCAGCATGGTGAAGCTCTGTCTCTAGCTCTGAGGCTGATGAAAATGATAGATGAAAATGTCAGAAACAGATTGTTCTTGATGAGAAATACATAAAACCCGGAATATGAGGACATTTTGCAATTTTGGTTTGGCTCTCGGCCATGGGTAGGAACTACCATGAGTAGGAACTATAAGCTTGTCTAATTCTTAGAAAACGATGCTTTTGATGTAAAGATGGTATTTAGGATTGAAAAGTTTTACATTCATTCCAAAAAATTATAAATTTTTTAACACTATCTGACCAGAGACTAATATAATTGGTAATATTTTATCATTGCGATAAAGGCATCCTTTGTTATAGTAACTCATCACAGGAGATACACAAAGCATTACTTAAACACGTTACATTTAGAGTTTTGGTACCATTTATTGATTTAGTTACAGTTTTTAACTGCTTAGTAACAGTTCTTCTACGGTTTTAAGTTACCAGACGGACCCACTATTCTTTTGTTTTTGTTCGTTTGAGGACGTGACCATTAGAGTATTCTCACCACTCATAAGTTAATTAGTACGACATTACATTTATGATCCAAGTACTTTTCGTATAGTAAATTTCAATTGTGAATTTAATAAATAACATAATAAAATTAAGCGAAATTAATTCATACGTAATAAATAAAAGGTCCGCGAACATTTAAGTGTAGATCATGCGTCACAATTTTCTTCTCTCTCAATAGGAAGAAGCCAAAAGCATCGCCTCAAGTGGAGACCAGTAATCATACACATTTCTACGTTTTCTTACAAGATAAGATAAGATAATATTATTTCTACACCTTTCTTTAATCCTGTGGCAGTTAAGGACGATATCATGAAATATTGATCCTTTGAACATTAGGGCTTTATACCTCTTACGGTTCTCACTATATATAGATGACCATAGCAATAGACAAACAAGTAACCAAAAGAAAAGAGCAAAAGAAGAAGTAGAAGTGGTAGTAATGGCGTCCTCTATGCTCTCCTCGGCCGCTGTTGTTACCTCCCCGGCTCAAGCCACCATGGTCGCTCCATTCACTGGCTTGAAGTCTTCCTCTGCATTCCCGGTCACCCGCAAGGCCAACAATGACATTACTTCCATCGCAAGCAATGGAGGAAGAGTTAGCTGCATGAAGGTAAATTTCACTAGATAAATAATTGTAGGCATGTCTCTTATTACATGCAACCCGTACATTTGAACATGAATCCTATTCAAAAAATGTATATATAATATCTAGGATAGATAAAATGACTAAACAATATACACAAAGGTGAATTAATATTCATGAATTGGAAATGTGTGTTAATAGGTGTGGCCACCAGTTGGAAAGAAGAAGTTTGAGACCCTCTCTTATCTTCCTGACCTTACCGATGTCGAATTGGCTAAGGAAGTTGACTACCTTCTCCGCAACAAGTGGATTCCTTGTGTTGAATTCGAGTTGGAGGTAATAAAAACAAAAGTTTTGTTTTCTTTGATCTAACATCGTTTATTAGACAATGTCAATACTGATTTTGAGTGGAATTCTCATGTCTGTATAGCACGGATTTGTGTACCGTGAGCATGGAAACACACCCGGATACTACGATGGCCGTTACTGGACAATGTGGAAGCTTCCCTTGTTCGGATGCACTGACTCTGCTCAAGTGTTAAAGGAAGTCCAGGAATGCAAAAAGGAGTACCCTAATGCCTTCATCAGGATCATCGGATTCGACAACAACCGTCAAGTGCAATGCATCAGTTTCATCGCCTACAAGCCACCAAGCTTCACCGATGCTTAATTCGCGTTGTAAAACATTCATAAATAATATCTACTCATTTCATTTCCATATGTCTGTTTCTTTCTTTTTCTTTGGCTGTTTATTTCTGAGACATGTTATATCGGATTGTCAAATGTCTGATTTATGAACATGTAATGTCTATGTTGCATTTTCTTCTTGTTACTTTCAGATGGCTATTAGGTTATCAATCTTTACGGGTATACGAGTAAGAAACAATAAAACTAAGTTTACAAAACGGATAGGTAATGGCGTAATGCTAGTGGTAATATTTTCTAAAAACAAGAAAACATTGTTACTAGAAAAAAATATATTTCATATGCAGTTAATTAGTTCACTAAAGATTCAAATAACAATCATTGTATCACATCGTCGTCACTCACATACGTTTACCATAGATTTGTAAGGCTTCAACAAGATTTCAATCACATCATTTGATGTTTCACACTTCTTACGTGGAGTTTATGAGATCCTATATACATATTATTGGTATATCATTAGAAATAAGACACATTATATTGATATGGAACTTATAATTTAGTTACAATTGCTTTCAAGAGTTAACTAAATATTCTAATCTTTATATAATATCAATGTGATTTTCTTAAAAAAACGTATGCATGTACATCTTACTCCCACATATAGTTAATCACTGGAGGAAAGGAAACCATACTTGAAATGTTTGATAGCCACATTCGTGGACGCACCCATACATTAGATAGGCATGTGGATAAGAGTGAAATATCCTTCTACAATTTAAAACATCTAATCTATTAATTGAGAATCCTATTTGAATTCTACCATGGGACGATTTTAATTTGGACTTATTAGATATGTTCTGACTAAATATTATAAAAACACGCTACTTATACCATCTTAATATATTTAACATGTTTAAATAATTAATCTCAAACAAGAATTTTAATATATTTACATAACCTCTAAAATGTCGTTCATCGGATTTCATCGCCATACCTTTATTTTTTTTTCTGATGCACCGTATTGGGTCCGGCCTCCCAGGTATGGATCTCCGACTCATCGGACTGCTCAGATCATGGCAAAGCTTCCATAGAGAGAATCATGTAAAATTTTAAATTTTCAATCTGGGTATCTTCAGTTTCATTACTAATTTGAAGTTCACAGTATAGGATATTGTTTGCCTTCCATTTGTCAAGGGAAGTTGACTTAAGTTTTTTAGTGATCTTTTGTAGGATTCAGCACAGAGGCAGTGGCAACAACTTAGAGCTTTTATAATGGCTGAGAAATATGAAGAGTATTTGTTCCTCGAGATGAGACAATGAGAAAGAGCATGATAATGTCATGTTCAACAACCATCATGAGTTTGAGACTCTATTAACACTTTTAAGTTTTTTTCTTTTATTTTTTCTAATTTGTAGAGACAGCCTTGATGTCTTATTTGGTTATGGTTCTATAGGTTCAAAGCCTAGAACTTCACCAATGTCCAATATCTAGCACGAAAGACAATTTGATTCTTTAAAAATGTTTTGGGTTAATGGTTATAAAGTGTTTTCCTTTTGTACCCATTTATGTATCATGAATCTATGTTGCATTACATGGAGCTGGTTTAGCATTTTCAGAATTTTAGCTTTGACGGCTACATTATTTAATATGTAAACGATTTATACAGTTTAAGTGTTTTCCTTTTGCACCAGTTTGTTTATCAAGAATCTAAAGTTTCTTACATGGAGCTGGCTTGGTATTTACAGAGCTTTGGCTTTGACAGTAAACTGGTAGTTACTTATGCTTTATCAGTAGCATGGCAGTAAAGTAAAGCTTAATACTACTATGTTTTCAAGCCGTATAATCAAATTCTTCATTCTGCTAACTCTCTTTTTTCTTGGGTTTTGATTAACTATAAAACTTTTCATGCCATGTATTCTCTTTTTAATACATTTGTTCAATCGCCACTATAAATTAGAATGGTTTTTTTTTTGGAAAACATGATTGGGTTAATGGCTGTAGAGTAAAGCGTAGAATTAGAAAATATGATTGATTTGTAATTTTCCTCGAATCATGGTAAAAAATATATGTGAAATGATATGTCCTATGAAATATATGTGTTGTTAAATGAATTGATCTCTTAAATGGCTATAGCTTCACTGCGTTACTATGACCATTCAATTAGGTTTAGGAGTGCAGAGCCAAAGCCAAACCAAGTGGAATTATCTTAAAAACTGCATGATCCAGAAAGATATGGTATTTATAGTTCCTAGTATGTCTATCTGCATATATCAGCCTATTGAAGAATTAACAGTCCCAACCATGAAGCATAAGTCAAAAATATAACAACGGTCTTTAATATGGATCTCTTGCCAATCCAACAAGTCCAAGATCAAGAGAACCGGTCAGAAAAATCTCAAGATATATGCTCCATTTATTCAGATGGATCAAAATTGTTCTACACTTGCCTTATGTGGAAGATACAAATTTGGCATCAAACCAAAATCAATTATGGCGATCATGCGACTTTTTTCAGATTCTAGAAGCATTCTACAACATCCTAAGCAGCACAATCAAACAATGGATTAGGCGATCCTTAAAGAACACCAACTAACCAACCCAAAGCCATTTAAGAAAAATGGGTCAACATATTGGTTCAATCAATCCCAAACCAAGATCTGGCGAAAATGAGTCTTTCTACATGAACCAAGGAATGCTAAAGACATTAGAGAATTATCCAAAATTCACAGGATCACTTTGAACTTCATATGGCCGAGCTTACATATTTGGATTCATGCATATTTTTGGCCCAAAAGCTCCAACAGCTCTTTCCTTTCTTAAGTAGAATCTTAAAGGCACATGCAACAAATCTGAACGTTCCCAAACATCACCAGTTCATGCCATAGCTTTCCAATTCAAAAACAGCTAAAGAATTGCAAAGCTGTCCAGGGGTAATCTTGTAATCTTGTGTCTTGTTTTTAACTTGGGCTTGGGATCGGCTGTCTGCAAATTGGTCATCGATCAATGTAAGGTGTTAAACATCGACCGATCTTGGTCTTGTACCATCGGTCGATGACAAGGTTGTGTCGTCGATCGACGACTATTTTGTACTTCGACTCTCTCAATGATCAGCTACGGATTATTCTCTTCTAAATGTTCCAAAAACTCCAAGTATCTCCATATATCTTCAAAACGTACATGGACTTGTAAATACCTTAAAACATAGCTATACACACATAATAGACCTTAAATAGAGCCTATAACATAGCCTAAAATAAATAGGTAATATCAACTCCCCCAGACTAACCTTTTGCTTGTCCTCAAGCAAACAAGCATGCGAAAGAGGTTTTTAAAAGCGAAGACTCACAAAATGTCTAAGTATAACTGTCACCCTACTTTGTTGAAACCACATCCTATCAAGTCAGTCACAGAGAAACTTTATATACCCTATCCTAGTATAACAACCAAGTCTACTCTACCAACAACTTAGCGAATACTAGTCTAAATCGCCCCTCTAAATTGGGTTATGGGGAAAACGACTGATCCGGCTCGGGTCTCACGGTAAGGTTTTGTTAGCCCAGGATTTGTATATATGTTGCGGTGATTCGCTAACATGTTTTATTCTCATGCTGGAAAAAGCAAAACCGAGAAAGAAAGGAAATCCAAGGGAGTGGCTGAAACCAGTCAACCGGTGGATGGGGGCGTGAACCCTTGAACCTAAGTCTAATTGGACCTGAGATTGGACAAACCGAAGGAGGAAAACCGCTGGTTCAGATTAACCTTGGAGAGACCCGGTCCGTGGATCCCCAAAACCACGACCAGAATCCTTGTGAAGAGAAAGTCGTGGAATCCTCTAATGTGGTGCATAACTTGGTGTGGGAAACGAAATTTGCACTGTCGATTTACGTTGAATAAGGAACGCATGGTAAACCATAGTTTCCCAGAGGTCCCAGATATCTGCTAAACCACATGCCAATCAATCAGAATACGAAGTAAATATATGGAAAACAAAGTAAGAAAGAAAAGAGAGAAAATAGATGTCTTATTCTGAATTTGCGTATGAGCGTTTACAACAGGATAGGAGCCCAGGCTATCAGTGCTGTCGGCGAGATCCCTAGTTCTAATAACCTAAGACTGCAAAACCCTAGTTGATCGCAGCTTGAATAACAAAAACGGAAAGTTGCCAAAATGCTAAGCTATGTTTGCTCTAAGTAGAGATTTTGTGTCCCTCTACATCATCACCCTTGAAGTCCTTATATACTCCTCTAGAGGAGGTTTTCTCTTTCCCCTTCTGCCATTGGTCGAATATATCACTTCGCGGAAATATTCCTTTTTTTCCTCGATCTTCATGATTATTTTTGGAAACTTAACATTTATCATCCGATCTTGACATTTATCCCTTCAAACATAACATTTATCTTTTCCTGCATAATAAAAGAACAACCTTCACAAATTTTGGCTTGATTTCTGATCATATCGTGAGTGGGCCTTTAGCCGAGCTTTAGACCTCGTTGGGCCATTTTCTAACTTTGGCGTTTCTAAGATTTTATCGAAATAACACTGCTAAGACGACGTCGTCCGAGAGTTAGGATCTTTCGTATGGGATGTGTGACTCTAGGTGTTTAGTTAACCGTTATTGTCTTATACGGTCGACCCAATCCTTTCTCAAGAAAACGAGTTCTTTCGGTGAAGTTTGAATGTCAATCCCGATCGAGACGGAACAAAGATAAGTCCGATCAAGTATTGAAAGAGGGAGTTTAAAGAGGATGAGGTGAAACTGGATTGATTTGATCCAATTAGCCGAACGAGCGAGTCGGATTGCTCGTGCCATCTAACTCGCCCGTTCGGCGAGTTGGTCGTGACGTGCCTACCAACTCGCCTGTGTGGACAAGTTGGTTGTGTCATGCCATCTAACTCGCTCGTATGGAGAATTGGACAGTCCAACTCGCCGTACGGGCGAGTTGGTTGGTCCGTTCCGTTCAACTCGCCATATGGGCGAGTTGGTCGATCCATGCCGTCCAACTTGCCCGTGCCATCCAAATCGCCCGTGCCATCCAAATCGCCCGTATGGCGAGTTGGATAGTCCGAATCGCCATACGGGTGAGATTGTCGATCTGTGTTCCTTTCTTTCAAGTTCTCGCCCGGAGAATTTTGTTAAGTCAATTTGGAGACTGCATTCGTATAGAAACACGATTTTTAGATGCTGATTTCAAGAATACCATTTTTGACCCCCAACAAACACATTCTCCTGGTAGGTTTTCGACGTTGATTCCATCGTAATTGATTTTGATCCAAACAGTTAGCCCCCAGCTCTTTAGAATCGCAAGGTTCTAGCGAGCAGTTTTGGCAGGTTTGATAAGTTAGGCGGAATCTATGTTTGAAAAGGTCCGTTGAAAGCGGTCTACTTATTCCTCTAAGAGCAGAATGCGGTAGGATCTGGGTTGCGCCTTGTGAAGGCTGCCTACGTACCCTTATAAAAGGATCAAGCCTTTCGTAGTTCGTGCCGGAGTTAAGGTTCTTACTTCCTGTTTTCCAGTGAGACCCTTATGGTTTAGTTGTGTATTGTGTAGACATTATTTCAGGCATGTTTCTGCAAACGGCATTGTATATTGGACCTTTGTCGGCCTCGATACCAGACTTGTAGGCTGTTTATTTTGGCCGAGTTTGGCCGTAATTATTTTTCGGGACTGAAATCGTGTGGCTTTGGATGTCGACCGCTTTGCAATTCTTTTAATGAATAAACTAGGTTTTTTTCTTGAAAATGAGTTTAAGTAGATTCGGATTTTTATTAAGTATAGAGGGAGGGAGGGATACGAGTTGTTGTCTCGTTCCCAACTCTCTTGCGGATCAACCTATTCGTTGCTCGTTCGAGATATTTGAGATGTTTTTCAAAGTTTCGTGAGCTCTTAGATATGGACGAAGAGACATGCTTTCAAGATCTCATATCTTTTTGATATCATGCCTTGAGACGTTAGAGACCAGTGTGCTGGGTTTAGGGTAAGACCTAGGCCTAATCATGGTTTTAGGGGGTGCGATGACTTCTTCGGCTTATGTTTCCCGTATCGATTTTGACCTGATTCCATCCCGCTTTAAAGTCAGCGATATGTTCTCGGCTTATGTGACTTGTATGGTAGGAAATAGCCTCTCTTCGAGGACAATTTATAAGTCTCCCAAAAGTGTTGACCAAAATTTTGGATTTCTTTTATAGCGTTATTACCCTTGTGTCGGGTGTTTGAGAGCTATCTCTACGAGATGGCTTAGTCTGTTTAGGACGTTAAGAGTTTGTTGTGATCAGCAACAAAATTATTTGTAGATATAACCGTTTTTGAACCTTCGCGAAAGATACTTCTTTAAGAAGGTGCGTATGTTTTTTAGTCGCGGACAGACTTTTTTATGGTTAGCATTCCGTTTCGGAAAGTTTTGACGAAAAACAGTTCTCTGAGCGTTAGCGACGTCTCGCTGTGTCGAAGGTTGATTTTTTCTTTCGTATGCCGCATTTCGTTCTTGAAATTTTTACGGGCTTGAAGATGTGTGGTGTCGGAAGGTTTTTGTTTTAACCTTACGGAATAGAAACGTTTTGGTTTTTTTTTCCGAGAAATTAGGACCAATAGGTCGTGTAAATTTGCCCCTAAGAATATGCGACTTCCTTCACTGTGCTTTGTGAAGTGTCGGCCCACCACACCCCCCCCCCCCCCCCCCGAAATTTAGTTCGTCTATAGTTAAGGATGCTTCGTATATCTCTAGGAGCTTTGTTACGAGTTTTTCCTTATGTGCCGCTTTTCTCTTATAAAATGATGTGGTTTAGAGTAAACTGCAGAATATATTGGACTTGGTCGGTTATCGACAGGTTTACGGCGGTTACGACTAAGTTTTGATATTAAGAACTTTTCGTATGATTTTCGATTCTGAGTTATACGATAGTTATTTGAATTTGGCGTTTTAAACTAATCATGGATTGTCGTTTTGCCGCTAAGTGATTGGGTGAGCAGTGGTTGCTCAGACATTTTGGCTCGGTCTGAAGGATGTGTTCAGCCGAATAGCTGAGGACGTTTCTGGTCACGGATAAACTACGGCACGTTCGTGTTAACATTAAGGTCATGATAGTTTAGAACTTTCCTAAATAGGATACCGAATTCTATTTCGGATTTTTATCGGAAGGAGTAATTGGCTGATGGCCAAAGAGAGTTTATCGAGATTGACGGGCCAAGTCGGAGTTTTCCGTGCTATAGTCGTACGAAAATTGTTTTGTTTTTGTATGATGAAGACAAAGACTAAAAGGCTCGAAAAAGAACATGTACGAGATGATTGTCTGTTCAAAATCAACCAAGGGAGATGGGAGGCAGAATCCAGCGAGCCGCATTGCTAAGGAGTGAGATCTGTAAGATCGTAGTGCGAAGAGATAAAGTTTAGTTTTTTTTCGTTGAGAGACGAGTCATATGACTTTATTTTTAGCTATACGTAAATTGTCAAAAACACTTCTCCGTAAAACTTGCTACGTTAGTTTCCGAAGGTTTCTTCGCATAACTTGGTGTGGCTATACTCAGGATGTTTTGCGTAACTTTTACGAGAAGTGAATGGCATAGAAGTAAGTGAGAATGTCTCTCGCAGATTACTCGTGATATTTGTGAACGAGGAATGTGTTTTCCTCATTCTCGGTTTTATGAGGCATCAGATGGCCTAAATGATTTTCATTCTACTACTGCGAGAGTTTGCTTTGCCGAAAGCGTTTTGTTGATATCGAGATAAATTTTTGTTTTTGGAAGTATGGGACTATACGAGTATAGTATACGTACCTACTCCCTCCCCTTTTTTCGACAAAAGAAAACGGCTGAACCGGTATTCTGAAGGGTTGTGTACGTTTTTTTCTTTCGAAGATTGGGATGATCGACAATCCAGTTCGGTTTAAAGACGACGCTAGGATTGTGACTGGGGACTTTCAGGTTGATGACTAGGAATACGTCGGTTTTAATAAAATTGCTAGGAACAAGATGGTTTTAAGACGGCGTTCGCGTTACTAGTTCCTTCTTTCCTTAGGAAGCGAGCTAAGTGTGCGTGGCGATCGTTTCTCGGTTTTCCGAAAGTTTAGATCGATTAGCAAAATTTGCGGAAGCAGTCGCAGAACAATAGATCGAGACAGGAAAAATCCTAAGATTTATATCGCTAGACTATTCTAATAGATCCTAAGTTCCCTAAAGTTTTTATGGAGATCTCCGAAGCGATTTTATTTCTTAGTACCGTCCTACGAAAATTCCAAGTCTTATTTCAAAAAGTTCAAAGCCGGTCATACCTTAGTTTTCTCAAAGGTTTTGGGTTCACCTCTTTTCTGTTTTTCTTGCTCATCTTCCCTTCCTCTTCTCGTGTCTGTACTCCCCTTAAGAATGGTAACAATATTAGTTCTTCCTGGCCGCGTTTAGGCTCGAACTTGTCTTGCGGTTTTAATCGTAAAGTTCCCATGGTTACTCCAATTGAGACGAAACAAGGGATGTTTTGATCGAGGTTCAAAGGAGAAGGCTAAGATGGAGGTAAGTGAGAGTAGGATGGCCAATAGGGCGAGGGGGATGCCCAATAGGGCGAGTAGGACGCCCAAGAGGTCAAGTAGAAGCAAGCCAAGGAGTTTAGGCGAGTCTCATTTGTTTTTGTCGTAAAATCTCAAAGAAAACTCCGATTGAGATGAAACAAAAAGTGTTTCGATCAAGATTCTAATTAGAACACAAAGGAGAAGCTCATCAGGTCTTGCCAACCTCGCCATGAGGCGAGTTGGAGGGATTAAAACAAGCTCGCCATGGGGGCAAGTTGGAGAGTGTGCGTCCAACTTGTTTTGATCGTAAAATGTCAACGGAAACTCTGATTGAGACGAAACGAAAAGGTTTTGATCGGGACTCAAAGGAGAACACAAATTTGAGAAAAAAGAGTGCTTGTTTTGTCAAACTCGCCCAATGGGCGAGTTGCACGGCTTGCACTGTCCAGCTTGCCCAATGGGCGAGTTAGACGGCTCGTTTCATCCAACTCGCCCAATGGGCGAGTTAGACGGCTCTTTTCGTCCAACTTGCCCATTCAGCGAGTTGGACTGGTCTGACCTGTACGTCCAACTTGTTTTGATCGTAAAGTCTCAACGAAAATTCCGATTGAGACGAAACGAAAAGCGTTTCGATCGGGATTCGAAGAAGAAAGCAAAGGAGAGTCAGAGTAATGCTTTTTTTTTATCAAACTCTCCCAATGGGCGAGTTGGACTGGTCAAACTCGCCGAATGGGCGAGTTGCACGGCTTGTACTGTCCAATTCGCCCGTTCGGGGAGTTGGACTACTTGAGTTTGGATGGTATGCTGGTGCGGTCGTTTTGTAAACGTCTTCAAACATTTTCTACAAAATTTTTATCATAAAATGCTAGCTCGTTTCACTTTCCGAACGATTTTCATAAAACATTGTCGTTTTTAATTTTACGAAAGCTGTTTTGAAAAATGTTGTTGGCTTTAATTTTACGAAAGTTATTCCAAGAAATATCATGAGTTTAGTTTTACGATAGCTATTTCGTAAAATTTTGTTGAGTTTAATTTACAAAAGTCGTTATGTAAGCGTGTTTTCGAGTATAACTTTTACGGTTGTTGTTTCGTAAAATGTTATTGGGTTTGGCCGTACGAGAGCTGTTCTCGGAAATCTCACGTTTTGCGGCCGTTCTGCGGATTTATTTTCTGGGTTTTAGTATCAGAAACTCCATCTGTGAGGAGCTTGATTTATTGCGACTCGACTTAATCATAAATTTTGTCGTTTTCCGTAGGATTGATCCGAGGAAGTTTTGAATATTGTTTTTCGAAATAAGCTCAGTATGCCAATATCGTAAATTCGATGATTATGTTACCATAGAAGCGACTCGTAAGTATTTTACGAAACCTTAGGTTTTAGGAAATTTTTAACAGTAAGGGAAACGATCTCCCGTTTCGCTTTGTCTCGTCTTCGTCAATCGTTTTTAGGTTTTGATTGATTTTTAAGAAATCAACATTGTTTCTCCGAAAGTTATCTGAAAGAAGTACAGCCGTGGGGGTTGCGTACCCGACTTCATGTTCTTCTTCTTTCTGGAAGTAACCTAGGGTTTCTCCGTGATTTCGGGAGGTTGAAGAGATTTTTCTTTCTCCAAAGACCTTTACGGAAATTATTTGGAAGAAGTACAACGGTGAGTTGCATACCCGATTGCTGTGCGTAGCCTAGGGTTTTTCCGCAATTTCTTGGTTGGGAACTTTGATTGAAAAGGTTTTCGAAACCTCTTTTGGTCAAACCCTTACGCGCTGAGATTTCTCCAACTCGGTAATAAGAAGAACCTTACGGGGTTGGATATATTTTATCGTTGCACTTTGTGTTTATAGGGAGAAATCGCGAGCTGGTTTCAGTGCTTTTCATATGGCGGAAGGTCGCGACTAATTTTTCGATTTTGTTGAACACTATGGCATTTGCGTAGGCGTTGGCCATAGGAGCAGTCAGTGCTGCAAGTTTTTCTTTCATATATCCAGACATTGTTTCGATCAAGCGTTTTGCGGCTATGAGTTAGAATAATCCGTACCTCCCCCTCCTTCTAGCGCTAAACTGTGGGAACCGAAATTCACATTGTCGATTTCTATTGAATTAGGAATGCAGGGTAAACCCTAGTTTCCCAGAGGTCCCAGATATCTGCTAAACCACACGCCAATCAATCAGAATACAAAGTAAATATATGGAAAACAAAGTAAGAATCAAAAAGAGAGCAAATAGTCGTCTTATTCCGAATTTGCATATGCACGTTTACATCAGGATAGGAGCCTAGGCTATCAGTGTTGTTGGCGAGATACCTAGTTCTAATAACCTAAGACTGCAAAACCATAGTTGAGTCGCAGCTTGAATAACAAAAACGGAAAGTTGCCTAAATGCTCTAAATGCTAAGCTATGTTTGCTCTGAATTGAGATTTTAGTGTCCCCTCTGCATCATCACCCTTGAAGTCCTTATATACTCCTCTAGAGGCGGTTTTCTCTTTCCCCTTCTACCCTTGGTTGAATTTATCGCTTCGCGGAAATATTCCTTTTTTCCTCGATCGTCATGATTATCTTCGGAAACTTAACATTTATCCATCGATCTTGACATTTATCCCTTCAAACTTAACATTTATCCTTTCCTACAAAATAAAAGAATAACCATCACAAAATTTGGTATTGATTTCGGATAAAATCGCGAGTGGGCCTTTAGCCAAGCTTTAGACCTCGTCGGGCCATTTTCTGACTTAGGCAATTCTACGATGACGTCATCCGAGAGTTAGGATATTTTGTATGGGATGTGTTACTATAGGTGTTTAGTTAACTGTTATCGTCTCATACGATCGACCCGATCCTTTGTCGAGAAAACGAGTTCTTTTGGTGAAGTTGCAATGTCAATCCTAATCGAGACGGAACAAAGATAAGTTTGATCAAGTATCAAAAAAGGGAGTTTAATGAGGACGAGGTGAAACTGGATTGATTTGATCCAACTGGCAGAACGAGTGAGTTGGTCGTGTCTTGCCTACAAACTCGCCCGTACGGGCAAGTTGGTCGTGTCATGCCATCTATCTCGCCCGTATGGAAAATTAGACAGTCCAACTAGCCGTACGGGCTAGTTGGTTGGTCCGTTTTGTCTAACTCGCCCGTATGGTGAGTTAGCCTTGTCTAACTCGCCATACGGGCGAGTTGGTCGATCCATGCTGACCAACTCACCCGTATAGGCGAATTGGCCTTGTCCAACTCGCCATACGGGCGAGTTGGTCGATCCGTCTTCCTTTCTTTCGATTTTTGGTCCCGAGACTTTCGTTAAGTTCATTTAGAGACTGCATTCGTATAGAAACATGATTTTTAGATGCTGATTTCAAGAATACCGTTTTTGACCCCAACAAACGCATTCTCCCGGTAGGTTTCCGATGTTGATTCTGTCGTAACTTATTTTGACCCCAACACTTGGCTCCACCAGGTGGAGCAGTTGATGAAACTGCGGCACATAGGGATCAGAACGAAGAGCCATCCATGAGGGATCTGTTAAGTGCACTAAAAACGATGGCTACTCAGATGACCGCACTGCCCCAAGCGGTTACACCATTGGTAAACTCGTCTGTGGTCAGGCAACTCTAATCCCCATGGCCATACCTATAGTCCATGTACCGGTTAGGGAGGCGGCTGAGGTAGTCAAGATCGATCTACCAGCAAGGACTGTGAAAAATAAGGATTATCTAAGTGTACTGGAACACATATCCCGCATGGAAACCAAGCATTTTAAGGGTAGTAATTATCCAATTTAGGCAGATGAGTGGAGGAGTCGTTTGATCTGAAACTTTAAATCCACTAGCTGCCCGGATGACTACAAGAAGGACATTGCGGTCCACCTCCAGAAAGGGGATGCGCATAACTGGTGTTTGGCTCTAGACAAACGCACATGAAGGCGTATTGAGCGGATTGAGGACTTTGAGTATGAGTTCAACTGCAAGTATTTCCATTCCAAAGCATGGGATCCCCTAGAGGCCAAGTTTCTGGACCTAACCCAAGGTCGCAGAATTGTCTGGGAGTATGAATAAGAGTTCAACCGACTCAGACGGTATGTAGGGAAGGAACTGGAGGAGGAAGCAGTACAAGTTCGTAGGTTCTTCTGAGGCCTATGGGTCGAACTCTGCAGCCACTTTTCCATCCGTACCTTCAGTACCGTCTCAGAGTTAGTTGAAAGGGTGGCTTTGCAGGAAGCTACTTTTTCGTAGGAGAACCGTGTTAGGTCTCACTCCCATCTATCTTTGGTTTGCAAGAAAAAGGACCAGAAGAGAAGAAGGGATCATGTTGATGAAGGTCATAGGACTTCAGGAAGTTGATCTGAATGCCCCAAGTGCGGTAGGAGGCGCGGAGGCGAATGCTGGAGGGGGATGGGTGCTTGCGCTAGATGTGAAAGCAAGGACCATGCAAGGAAAACTGACTAGTGATGATGCTAAGTCCTGCTACCATTGCGGAAAGGCTAGGCATTTCAAGAGAGAATGCCCTAAGTTGCAAGTGGAGCAGAAGAGGAACCACATGGATGTGGACAGGTCTGTCCAGGACAAAGGGCAGACTGTGACACCACAGGTGTATGAGCTTTCGAAGCAGTCTGGCGAGACTAGCACCTTCCAAGCGATCACTAGTACGTCACTAAGCCTTGACCTTTTCTATTTTTGCACTTGATTGCATGGAACATAGAATGGGTACATGCTTAGCCTGCGCAATGATTGTAGGGAACTTATGTATTGGTGGTGTGGATACACACTCACTTTTCGATTCAGGGGCAACACATAGCTTTGTAAGCCCGTATATGATCGGAAACGGGATGTTCCAGAAGGAACTTGATGGGTGTTTTGGCATAGTGAATGCAGCCGGGGGGCAGGTCATGCATTCACTAGGGATGGTTAAAAACATTCTGGTTGTGATCTAAGGCAAGAGTATGCCTGTGGATTTGGTAATTGTCCGCCTTAATAATCATGAAGTGATCTTAGGCATGGATTGGTTGGGAAAATATCGGGCCACTCTGGACTGCCACCGAGGGCGATTTCGGTTTGAGAGTAGGGCTGGACCGATTGAGTTCGAAGGAATAAGGCCAACTTCGGGTAGTTTAGTGGTCTCAGCGATCTAAGCAGAATGGATGCTCAAGAAGGGTTGTGAGGCCTACTTGGCTACAATCACCACACGACCAAACTTGGGAAAGGTGTATACCTTGGAGAGATCCAAGTGGTCAATGAGTTCGAGGATGCGTTCTAAACCTTTTTAGGATTACCACGTGATAGATCGGATCCATTCACCATCAAACTTGAACCAGGGATTGCTCCATTGTCTTAGGCACCATACCGAATGGCTCCGGCTGAAATGTCTGAGCTAAAGAAGCAACTTGAGGAGTTGACGAAAAAGGAATTTATACGGCCGAGTAGCTTGCCATGGGGCGCACCGATTCTGTTTGTAAGGAAAAAGTATGGAAGTTTCCGTCTATGCATCGACTGTCAGGGATTAAATTGGGTTACTGTGAAGAACAAGTACCCATTGCGCCGGATAGATGAGTTGCTGGACCAACTAAGAGGGGCGACTTGGTTTTCCAAAATAGACTTGGCCTCGAGTTATCACCAAATCCTGATTGAGCCAAGTGATGTGCGGAAAACAACATTCAGGACGAGATATGGACACTACGAGTTCGTGGTCATGTCATTCAGACTGACCAACGCCCCAGCCGCCTTCATGAAAATGATGAATGGCATATTCCAAGATTTCTTTGACGAGTTTGTAATAATTTTTATAGATGATATAGTCGTTTACTCCAAGGATCGGGATTCGCATCAGGGGCATCTTCGGGCCTTGCTGGGACGGTTAAGGGAACAAAAACTCTTTGCAAAACTGAGCAAGTGCAATTAGTATTGGGTTCCTAGGACACATTGTGTCTAGTGAGGGAGTCTCGGTTGACCCGAAGAAGATAAAATCCATCAAGGATTGGCCAAGGCCAAAGAATGAAACTGAAGTGAGGAGCTTCCTTGAATTGGCAGGGTACTACAGAAAATTTGTAAAAGGGTTTGCGAGTTTAGCCCAACCCATGACTCGACTGACCAGAAAGGATGTAAAATTCCCATGGTCGGAAGAGTGTAAGAAGTGTTTCTCTGCATTGAAGGATATGCTAACGAGTGCACCAGTTTTAGCCTTGCATGAAACGAATGAACCATATGTTGTCTACACAGACGCATCTATATCCGGGCTTGGATGTGTTCTGATGCAGAAAGGCAAGCTGATCGCCTATGCATCAAGACAATTGAGGAAGCATGAAGTGAATTATCCGACCCACGACCTTGAAATGGGTGCGGTTATGTTTGCTTTGAAGATATGGCGATCATATCTGTATGGGGCCAAGGTGCAGATCTTCACGGATCATAAGAGCCTCAAATACATCTTCACTCAGCCTTAGTTGAACCTAAGGAAAAGGCGGTGGATGGAATTTGTAGCTGATTATGATATGGATATCGCTTACCATCCGGGAAAGGCAAACTTGGTCGCGGATGCACTAAGCAGGAGAATGGCTGATGTTTCAGCGGAAAGGGAATCTGAAGAGCTTGAAGGAATTATCCGGACCTTGCATCTCAATGCATTGTCTAAGGATCAGGAACCATTGGGTCGGAGTGAAGTAGATCAAGCGGATCTACTCACCAGGATCCGGAATTCTCAGGTCAATGATGAAAACTTGAACAAAGTCGCTCAAAATGATAAGACTGAGTACCAAACATCCGACAATGGGACAATCCTTGTAAATGGTTGGGTCAGTGTAGCGGATGATAGGGAATTAAAAGACGAGATATTGAAAAAAGCTCACTCGTCAAATTTTCTATTCATCCCGGTGAGACAAAGTTTTACCTCAACATAAAGAGGTACTATCATTGGATCGGAATGAAACGAGATGTGGCCAAGTGGGTGGATAAGTACCCAACATGCCAACTTGTCAAATCTGAAAACCAATTTCCAAGTGGGTTGTTGCAGAACTTGCCCATTCCGGAATATAAGTGCGATCATATCACAATGGACTTTGTGACTGGTCTCCCAGCTTCAAAGAATAAGAAGGATGCGGTCTGAGTGGTTGTGGACGGATTGACCAAGTCTTCTCACTTCATCGCCATGAGGAAAACAAATGGAGTGGGAGAGATAACGCTGAAATACATGGACGAAATAGTCCGGTTACATGTTGTACCGGCCAGCAATATCTCGGATAGGGACTCCCAATTCACTTCACATTTATGGAAAGCCTTCCAGAAAGCTTTGGGGACACAAGTGAACATGAGTACGGCCTATCACCCACAAACGGATGGCCAATCTGAAAGGACAATCTGTACATTAGAAGATATGTTACGGGCTTGTACCTAAGATTGGGGCGACTAGAGGGAACGGCATCTGCCTTTGGTTGAGTTTGCCTACAACAATAGCTTCCATAGAAGCATTGGCATGTCGCCATATGAAGCATTGTATGGACAGCCATGTAGAACGCAATTATGCTGGACTCAAGTGGGGGAACACAGCATAATCGGACCGGACATAGTGGAAGAAACAACCGAGAAGATCAAATTCTTGAAAGATAAGATGAAGGAAGCCCAAGATAAACAGAAAAGCTATGCGGACAAGCACAAGAAGAACCTTGAGTTCGCAGTAGATGATTTGATCTATTAAAGATGGTGACTTTCAAGGGTCGAGCAAGAGTTTCAAGAAGAGGGAAGCTCGATCCTAGGTACTTGGTTCCATTGAGGATCATTGAAAGAGTTGCATTTGTTGCATACAAGTTGAACTTGCCAACCAAAATGGAAGCATTTCACAATGTGTTCCATGTATCTCAACTCCGAAAATGCTTAACTGATCAAGATGTTATAGTGCATGAACTGCCTTTTAAGTTAGGCAAAAACCTAAATTTGGAGTCCAGGCCAATTCTAATTGTTGATAGGATAGAAAAACCAACAAGGAAGAAGGTAACCAAAATGGTTAAAGTCGTTTGGGATTGCAATGGAAATGAAGAATCAACTTGGGAAACCGAAGCTAAAATGAAGAACGAATACCCAAAATGGTTCAAACATTTAGAGGGTGAAGGATCACTTGGTTTAGATTTGGGGACGAATCCCTATCAAATGGGAGACTTGTAGCATTCCCGATCCTAGATATGATTGTTGGGACAGACCATGGGACGAGGGAACGAACAAGCCGGTCGTAAGACACAAAGGCAAGCGTTCCATGGTCTGATTAAGTCCAAGTTATAATCGGTACTTAGCCAATAAAACAAGGAAAAATAGAGAAAAGGAAATGGAACGAGCTAAGAAAAGAGTATAGACGAGCTAGAATAAGCTTGGGCGGGCTTGGGCGAACTTGGGTGAGCTGGACAGAGCTTGGGGTAAGCTGGACCGAGCTCAGGCTGAGTTCAGTAAGCTAAGTCAGCTCGATCAGCTAGTAGACCCATCTCAGTCAGCTGAACCAACTGCCGGGAAGCTCAACTCAGCTCGGTGGAGTGTTCGACGGTTGAGCCAGCTGGTTGGGTTGGGACAGTTATCAGACCGAAGGTCGGATCAGGTGCGGATCCGAACTGGGCCAGCTGAGCTAAAGCACGTGGGTAAAGCGTGTTCGGCGGTTTTGGGACGAAAGGGCGCGTATGGATAACCGCCAAGACGGTCTCCAAAAAGGCACCTTTTCGCCCAAGGTAGTGTCTTGATGGTTTTTGGCCGAGTCTTTTTTATATTTCGGGCCTTGGGATCAGTTTCCGACTTGTTTTATGGCGATTGGGTTAAACGGTTATATCCATCTCTTTCTAAACTTGATCGTTTTCTTCTTTCTTCTGTATGAACGATCAAGTAACTTAGGCCTTAGAGCCGAGTAATAGACCAAGGCTGTAAGACGGTCCGAACATGTGATCTGATGCTTAAGTGCTGGATCTGATAGATCATAAATCCTAGCCAAATGGCTTGATCAGGTTAAGGCCGATACAGATGGTTCAGTGATAAGACGGACAGTTATGGATCCGCAAACTGAAGTTGAACGATCTAGTTAATAAACTTCATAAATCAAATATTATTAAGGGGATTTTTGGGATGAACTTAGAAAGAAACCGACTATTGTTGCATGCATTAGAAACTGACTGTTAAGTTATATGATAGATTCTTATGCTTTTGGTTGGTTTCAAGACATGATGGTGATCGTGCGAAGGACTTGGCTTAGCCGTGAAGACGAGGCAGTGGGTGCTGTATGGGTGGTTGGATAGACTAATTTAGGAACGTTTGGATGATTTCACAGCGTGTTTTTGGTGCATGGAGGAAATTAAACAACATTATTAGTTCTGCTCATTGAGGTACTTGAATAATATGGAAATCTTTACTTTACCAATCTCATAAAAACACAATCCATACTTTTTCTAGTAAACCCATTACAAATCGCGTCATTATTCCGCCCAACCAAACAATATAAAATCGAGATCAAAACATTCCAAACAAGATGATAGTTCAATTTCATAGATTATAGAACATAATCGATTTACTCAAACCCCAAGAGAATTTGAACAGTCGCTAAACAGTCTCGGAACACTTAATCAGACTGGTTCAACCTAGCGCGAAGCAACCGGTTCATATTCTACTCAATTCAACTTCTTTTATCAATTCTAGAGGAAAAAGGAGAAGTTGATTTCATTGTATTGACAACCTAGAATCGATCTATTCAAGGGCAAAAATAAGATGAACAATCAAACCCCAACATCGCTATTCCGAGCAACTAGGAAGAGATTGACTCACTTACCTTGCGATATCTGGGAATGCGACTACAAACAGAGAGAGCTCGAGAAATTATCCAAGTTAGAACCAAAAACCACTCAAAACGGTTGAGAAATAAGAAAATTAGGGTTTTGGAAAAAACTTTGGTGAAATCGCACAAGGGAAGGAGAGGAAAAGTTCGTGGGAAAGAAGAAGGAAGAGAGAGACTCTTACATGAGCAGGAAGTTATTTTTTTGGGCCCGAGATACTTACCTGCACGAAGCAGTTCCTATGTAGGTGGAGCAGCCTTATTCCTGGTTGCTCCTTTCAAGGATATCACATTTTTTGGTTTTTATCCTAAAACTAAAAATAGAAAGTTACTAAAACAAAAATGTAGAAATATATACACTCACCAGCGGGTTGCCTCCCACCAAGCGGTTGATTAAAGTCACTAACTTGACTTTGTTAGCCGATTAGGCTGAGAAAGGATCACCTAAGGGAATTTCTTCACCTTCTGCGATGGTTGCGTCAGCAAGATATGGCTTCAAACGCTGACCATCAACAACAAATTATCCTGCCTTTTTTCCAGCAACAAAACAGCTCCATAAAGGCTAACCGCTTTGAGGTGAAGGGTCCCGACCACCTTGATCTCAGCATTCCAGGGAACAACTTCAACCTGTAATTAAAGAGCAGCACCTGATCATGTGGCGCAAAGCTCGTGCTGATGATCCTCTTTTCATGATATGCCTTGATCCTTTCCTTATAAATTTTGGAGCTTTCATAGGAAAGGTGCTTGATTTCTTCTAACTCCTGGAGTTGAATGGAGCGCCTTTCTGCGGCAGGTTTGATGTCTAAGTTGAGAAGCTTCAAATCCCATGCCGCTTTGTACTCGAGCTCCACGGGAAGGTGGCACACTTTTCCGTATACCAAGTTGTAGAGAGTGGTCCCAATTGGTGTCTTTTTGTAATCCCAAAGAGCATCGTCTAACTTGAGCGACCAGTCCTTGCGCGTAGTTCTCATTGTCTTTTGCAGGATGCTCTTGATATCCATGTTCAACACTTCGGCCTAACCGCTTGTTTGAGGATGATAAGGAGTAGTGACCTTGTTCTTGACACCATTCTTCTTCAACGAACTCTCAAAGATTTTATTGATGAAGTGACTGCCTCTATCGCTAATGACCACTCTAGGTATTCTGAATCTTGGAAAAATGATTCACATGAACATCTTAATCACCATTCTAGTATCGGTTGTGGGACTGGCCAGCGCCTTAACCCACTGGATACGTAGTCAACTGCCACAAGGATGTACTTCTTATTAAGAGATGGTGGGAATGGTCCCATGAAATCAACCCCCCAATAATCAGACACTTAAATTTCCAAGATGATGTTCTGTGGCATCTCATTCTGCTTTCCGATAATACCTTGTCACTGACACGAGCTACACCTGGAGATGAACGCGTGAGCATCCTGAAACATAGCTGGCCACCAGAAGCCTGGCTTAATGATCTTAGAAACAGTCTTAAAAGTTTTGAAATGGCCTTCATAAGAGGAGCCATGGAAATGTTGGAGGATCCCTGGAATTTCAGCTTCAGCTACACACCTTCTGATTACTCCATCTTTGCAATGTGGGTACAAGTATGGTTCATCCAAAAAGCAATGTCTCGCATCTCTTAAGAACTTTCTCTTCTCATTACCATTAAACTCCATTGGTTCTTTCACAGCAGCTAGGTAGTTTGCGATCTCAGCAAACCATGGAAGGTTCGGGTACCTCTTCTTGATCGTAGCAACAAAGTGTTCTGGATCTCTAGAGAAGCTTACACGGAGTAGCTGTGCAGCAGTTATTCCTAGATCGATCGAGTGAAGACGGTACACTGAAAGACTGTCTTCAAGAGCTGTTTCCTCATTGATCTTCATTCTGGACAAGTGGTCTGCAACTCAATTTTTGATCCCCTTCTTGTCCTTGATCTCAAGATCGAATTCCTGGAGCAGGAGAATCCACTTTAACAACCGTGGCTTAGAATCCTTCTTTGTCTACAGGTATCTCAATGCTGCGTGATCAGTGTGCACTACCACCTTAGAACCTAGGGTTTCCCTTCTTTTCTTAGAAATAGGAGCCTCCCTTCCCTCTTTCTATCCATTCTTAAACAAGAGCGGAGCCTTGCAGAGATCTAGAGAGACCAGGAAACCCTAGCCGTCAAGTTCTCTCTCTCTCTCTCTCCTTTCCGATAATTGTGAGTGGTGGTGGTGAGCAGCCTCGGATTTGATCTTTTGGATTCTTGTTGTTCCATATTCATGATCTCCAAATCTATCTTCAGGCCTATTCTAAGGTGAGGTGTTTCGAACCCAGTTTGTTCTCATGTTCTTCTACCATGTTTGGTGTTGGAATTAGTATTGGTTAGACCTGTTTGTAGTAAGGTTGATAGAACATAATGGATATTAGGATGTTAGAAGTATAATTCATATTGCATAAGAACTCTCATATTTGTTAAGGTACTTAATGAGCTGCCATGTGTTGATGCGAGAAATTTATTGTTGTTTGAATGATTGATTTTCGTCATTGTTTGACATAATATTATTGATATTATTGATTGAGATAGGTTTCTAGAAATATTTAACATAGGTTGATATATGAATGTATCGAACCTGAAATGAATGATGTGTTATGCAAGTTAAATTGAGTGTGACACAGAGAACGGGTGGCGTCTAGAGTGAGGTCCGTCGGTATGACTGGAAGTCGATAAGAATGAATCTGGTTGATTGAAAGATAAGATTGTAGGGTGTTATGAAACCATCAAAAATACAAGAGGTCGTGTCGTATTGTGATGAGTGTCAGTTTGGCGTGTGCTGGTTTGGAGTTTGCTGGTTTGGCGAGTGCCGGTTTGGCGAGTACCGTTTTAGCGTGCTGGTTTGGCGAGTGCCAGTTGGGCATATGCTAGATGGGCGGAGCGTAGTGAATCATAGGGTGTCTTGGCTGTTGGATTGGGGGCACTCATGGATTTGAGGTCTAGAGGTCTAGATCACTTAAATATAAATCTATGCGTTGTGATGACTGAGTTCATTTCATTGTGTGATGTTGATAATAACGTTGATTGCTTGATTGTTAGTAGCTAGTAAATTCGCATTGAGAAGTATAGAGGTTCATGCGGAGAGATTGGTCTAGAACCACTTCACTGAGTAAGCCATTTACTCAAGCCCTTATTTTCCATTTCCCAATTTGTAGGATTGTAAATATAAGTGATGGATATGGTTAGGTTGGTATTTCAAACCAAAATGTGTCTGATGACTCTTAGGACCAGTAACGGGACACGAAGATGGGTATAAAATTAGTAGACGCGTGTCCATAACACCACGCTCTTAACCTCAGGTCAGACACGGGGGAGTGGGTCGTTACAGCAAGTGTGGTCTGGGCTGATTTATGCTATCTTACTTTGAAAGTTCTCGACATATTGGACTGCATTTACCGCGAATTATGGTCGATGGGAACCTACAGCATCACAAAAGCTCTCTGGTACGAATATGTCTTCCAATGTACCGCGCTGTGGCGTGAGAAAAACTAAGGTCAGCATGGTGAAGCTCTGTCTGTAGCACTGAGACTGATGAAAATGATAGATGAAAATGTCAGAAACAGATTGTTCTTGATGAGAAATACATAAAACCCAGAATATGAGGACATTTTGCAATTTTGGTTTGGCTCTCGGCCATGAGTAGGAACTACCATGAGTAGGAACTATAAGCTTGTCTAATTCTTAGAAAACGATGCTTTTGATGTAAAGATTCTTTTTAGGATTGAAAAGTTTTACATTCATTCCAAAAAATTATAATTTTTTTAACACTATCTGACCAGAGACTAAAATAATTGGTAATCTTTTATCATTGCGATAAAGGCATCCTTTGTTATAGTTACTCATCACAGAGAGATACACAAAGCATTACTTAAAAACGTTACATTTAGAGTTTTGGTACCATCCATTGATTTAGTGTACAGTTTTTAACTGTTTAGTAAACAGTTGTCCTACGTTAAGTTACCAGTCGGACCGACCCACTATTCTTTTGTTTTTGTTCGTTTAAGGACATGACCATTACAGTATTCTCATCACTCAGAAGTTAATTAGTACGACATTACATTTATGATTCAAGTACTTTTTGTATAGTAAATTTCAATTGTGAATTTAATAAATAACATAAAAAAATTAAGCGAAATAAATTCATACGTAATAAATAAAAGGTCCGCGAACATTTAAGTGTAGATCATGCGTCACAATTTTCTTCTCTCTCAATAGGAAGAAGCCAAAAGCATCGCCTCAAGTGGAGACCAGTAATCATACACATTTCTACGTTTTCTTACAAGATAAGATAAGATAATATTATTTCTACACCTTTCTTTAATCCTGTGGCAGTTAACGACGTTATCATGAAATCTTGATCCTTTGAACATTAGGGCTTTATACCTCTTGCGGTTCTCACTATTTATAGATGACCATAGCAATAGACAAACAAGTAACCAAGAGAAAAGAGCAAAAGAAGAAGTAGAAGTGGTAGTAATGGCGTCCTCTATGCTCTCCTCGGCCGCTGTGGTTACCTCCCCGGCTCAAGCCACCATGGTCGCTCCATTCACTGGCTTGAAGTCTTCCTCTGCATTCCCGGTCACCCGCAAGGCCAACAATGACATTACTTCCATCGCTAGCAACGGAGGAAGAGTTAGCTGCATGAAGGTAAATTTCACTAGATTAATAATTGTAGCCATGTCTCTTATTACATGCAACCCGTACATTTGAACATGAATCCTATTAAAAAATGTATATGTATAATATCTAGGATATATTGTCTAAACAATATACGCAAAAGTTAATTAATATTCATGAATTGGAAATGTGCTTTATAGGTGTGGCCACCAGTTGGAAAGAAGAAGTTTGAGACCCTCTCTTATCTTCCTGACCTTTCCGACGTTGAGTTGGCTAAGGAAGTCGACTACCTTCTCCGCAACAAGTGGATTCCTTGTGTTGAATTTGAGTTGGAGGTAATAACAACAGAATCGTTGTTTTCTTGGATCTAAACATTATTTATTACACCTTATGAATTTTGAATTTGAATGGTATTCTCATGTGTATAGCACGGATTTGTGTACCGTGAACACGGAAGCACACCTGGATACTACGATGGACGTTATTGGACAATGTGGAAGCTTCCACTATTCGGATGCACTGACTCTGCTCAAGTGTTGAAGGAAGTTCAGGAGTGCAAAAAGGAATACCCTAACGCCTTCATCAGGATCATCGGATTCGACAACAACCGTCAAGTGCAATGCATCAGTTTCATCGCCTACAAGCCACCGAGCTTCACTGATGCTTAATTCGCTTTGTAAGACATTCATAAATAATATCTACTCATTTCATTTCCATTTGTCTGTTTCTTTTCTTTTTTTGGTTTTTTATTTCTGAAACATGTTATATCGAATTGTCAAATATGAACATGTAATCTCTGTATTGCATTTTCTTCTTGTTACTTTCCGATGACTGTTAGTGTTAGGTTATCAATCTTTACTGGTATAAGAGTACGAAACAGTCAAACTAACTTTACAAAACGGATAGGTAATGGCGTAATGCTAGTGGTAATATTTTCTTGAACAAGAAAACATTGTTACTATACAAAATATGTTTCAGATGCAATTAATTAGTTCACTAAAGATTCAAATACCAATCATTGTATCATATCGTCATCACAGTCACATACATTTACCATAGATTTGTAAGGCTTCAAAAAGATTTGAATCACATCATTTGATGTTTCACACTTCTTTCGTGGACTTTATGAGATCCTATATACATATTATTGGTATATCATTGGAAATAAGACACATTATATTCTTATGGAACTTATAATTTAGTTACAATTGTTTTCGAGAGTTAACTAAATATTCTAATCTTTCTATAGTATCAATGTGATTTCCTTCAAAAAAAATGTATTCATGTACATCTCACTCCCACACATAGTTAATCACTGGAGGAAATGACACCACACTTGAAATGTGTGATAGCCACATTTGTGGACGCACCCATAAATAAGATAGGCATGTGGATAAGAGTGAAATATCCTTCTACAATTTTCTTATTTTTTTAAACAACTGATCTATTAATTGAAGGTCTTATTTGAATTCTACCATGGAACATTTTTAATTTGGACTTATTGGATATGTTGTGACTAAATATTATAAAGACACATTACTTATACAATCTTAATATATTTAACATGTTTAAATGATTAATCTCTAACAAGAATTTTAATATATTTACATAACCTCAAAAATGTCGTTCACCGGATTTCAATCGCCGTACCTTCATGTTTGTTTCTGGTGCACCGTATTGGGTCCGGCCTCCCGGGTATGGATCTCAGACTCATCAGACTGCTCAGATCGTGGCAAAACTTCCATAGATAGAATCATGTAAAATTTCAAATTTTCAATCTGGGTATCTTCAGTTTGATTACTAATTTGAAGTTCAGAGTATAGGATATTGTTTGCCTTCCATTTGTCAAGGGAAGTTGACTTAGATTTTTAGTGATCTTTTGTAGGATTCAGCACAGAGGCACTGGCAACAACTTAGAGCTTTTATAATGGCTGAGAAATATGAAGAGTATTTGTTCCTCGAGATGAGAAAATGAGAAAGAGCATGATAATGTGCTGTTCAACAACCATCATGAATTTGAGACTCTATTAACACTTTAAAGTTTTTTTTTTCTTTTGTTTTTTCTACTTTGTAGACACAGCCTTGATGTCTTATTTGGTTATGGTTCTATAGGTTCAAAGCCTAGAACTTCACCAATGTCCAATATCTAGCACGAAAGACAATTTGATTCTTTAAAAATGTTTTGGGTTAATGGTTATAAAGTGTTTTCCTTTTGCACCCATTTGTGTATCATGAATCTATGTTACTTACATGGAGCTGGTTTAGCATTTTCAGAATTTTAGCTTTGACGGCTACATTATTTAATATGTAAATGATTTATACAGTTTAAGTGTATTCCTTTTGCACCAGTTTGTTTATACATGGAGCTGGCTAGGTATTTACAGAGCTTTGGCTTTGACAGTAAACTGGTAGTTACTTATGCTTTATCAGTAGCATGGCAGTAAAGTAAAGCCTAATACTACTCTGATTTCAAGCCGTATAATCAAATTCTTCATGCTGCTAACTCTCTTTTTTCTTGGGTTTTGATTAGCTATAAAACTTTCCATGCCATGTGTTCTCTTTTTGATACATTTGTTCAATTGCCACTATTAATTAGAATGTCTTTTTTTTTTGGAAAACATGATTGGGTTAATGGCTGTAGAGTAGAGCGTAGAATTAGAAAATATGATTGATTTGTAATGTTCGTCGAACCATGGTAAAAAATATATGTGAAATGATATGTCGTACGAAATATATGTGTTGTTAAATGAGTTGATCTCTTAAATGGCTATGGCTTCACTGGGTTACTATGACCATTCAATTAGGTTTAGGAGTGCAGAACCAAAGGCAAACCAAGTGGAATTTGATAGGATACAAGAAGACCCGTATGTTGAGGCTGAGGTGGCACCAAGGAGGACAAGTAGGCCACATAAGCAAAACAGAAAATATCTCTAGCTTGAGGTATATCGTACCTTTTAATTATTCAGTTTGTTAATAAGAGAACACGTCTTGTACAACGTTCTCCACCTTTCCCATGTTTCCTGCAATGTAGGAGTCAATGACTCCATCTCTTTATTATTTGCTTCATGTACTTTCCTATTTAAAGAAATGAAAAAGACAAAAAGAGGTAGACTTTCTACCCAAAAAACTACCTTTGTTCTTATTACTTGTGATCAACATTGATATCTCTTGGCAAGGGACCTATCAGTGGTATCAGAGCTCCATGTCACGGACTGATTTCTTCACAGCAATCAGGACGTGCGGCCTTAGCACCTTTCACCCGTGTGATTTGCTAAGTCAGCCTTTCGGACAAACCGATCAGTACTTAGAGAGAGAGTGGGACGTTTTTAGAGAGAACTTAGAGCTTTTAGGAAGTGTTTTCTTATTAGAACTGAATGAATTACAAGTGAGGATCTCACTCTCTATTTATACAAAATCACTTCCTCAACGGACGGTGGAGATCAAACCGATCTAACGACTATGAAGAGTTCCCTCCAATGAAGTAACTTCATGGTGAAGTACCCTTCCCTTAAGTAACTTAGCCCTTAAGATAGCCCACATTATTTTACATTATCCTTACTTAGATATTTTACAAAGCTTAACACTTAAGTAAATCCTAAGTTTCCCGGGATCTTCTCGGTTTGTTCCGGTTCCGTTCCAATCTGGATGGGGCGTGACATCCTCCCCCACCTAAGGCGGTGACGCCCTCGTCGCCGTGTATGCCTTTAATGCCTCCCGGGACTGCCATAGATCGTTTTCCGGTTCCCACGTCGCTTTAGCCTCGGGTAGTCCCTTCCACTTGATTAGAAAATGGGTTTTGCCTCGGGACTCCTTGCTTCCTTACCTCTTTGGACGCCAACACTTCTTCAATGTCCTTGTCATAGGACTTGGTCATGACTGGTGGTGCCCTTTTTGAGACACCTCTATCTTGGTCGTTCTCATCAGCATGGTAAGGCTTCAGCATGCTCACATGAAAGACCGGGTGGATCTTCAATGTGTCCGGCAGGTTCAGTCGGTAGGAAACCTTCCCCACCTTCCCAACTACCTCAAACGGTCCTTCGTACCTCCGGATCAAGCCTTTGTGTAGACTCCGGAATGCCTTGAACTGTTGTGGAAGTAACTTAACAAGGACAAGGTCGCCCAATAAGTACTCCGAAGGCCGTCGTTTCTCATCCGCCCACTTCTTCATCCGCTTTCGGGACTTTTCCAAACATGCTCGGGCAAGATCAGCATGTTCCTCCCACTGTTTAGCCATTATAAACGCCCCTGGACTCTTCCCTTCGGTCTTTGGTGTGGCCAAAGTATGCGGGGTTAATGGCTGTTGTCCCGTTGCAAGCTCAAACGGACTCCGTCCCGTTGCCTCGCTGCGTTGAAGATTGTATGAGAACTGGGCTATGTCTAGCAACTTGGCCCAGTCCCGTTGGTTGGCGCTCACAAAGTGTCGGAGATATCCCTCCAACAAGGCATTCACCCTCTCGGTCTGCCCATCTGATTGTGGGTGAAAGCTTGTTGAGAAACTTAACTCTGTTCCAAGCATTTTGAACAGCTCCGTCCACAAACGCCCGGTGAATCGGGGATCCCGATCACTCACAATGTTCCGCGGAAGTCCCCAAAACTTCACCACGTTCTTGAAGAACGCCCTTGCTGCTTCCTCCGCGGTACGGTCTCGACCACATGCCACGAACGTCCCATACTTGGAGAACCGGTCTACGATCACCAAGATGGATCCAAACCCTTCGGACTTTGGTAACGCGCTGATGAAGTCGAGCGAAACCGAGTCCCATGGTCGCTCCGGGATGGGAAGTGGCTGCAGTAAACCCGCGGACTGCTTATTCTCGGACTTGTCTTGTTGGCAAACTAGACAAGTCTTCACATACAACTCCACAGTATCCCTCATCCGTGGCCAGTAGTATCCCGCTTCAACAAGTGCCATCGTTCTCTTCTGTCCCGGATGGCCCGCCCACCGAGTATCATGACACTCCCGAATGATATCACGTCGAAGACTTTCCCACTTTGGGACATAGAGTCTACGACCTTTGGTGTAGAGTAGCCCGTCCTCTACCCAAAATCGATGCACCTTCCCTTTATTGGATAACTTCACTAGCTCCTTGGCAACTGGATCACGCTCCAGCCCCTCCCGGATTCGAGCCATAATGGTCCCCTCGACTTGGCTCATGGTCGCTAGTTCGGCCTTCCTGCTTAGTGCATCCGCCACTACGTTCACCTTTCCCGGCTTATACTCCAAGGTGTAATCGAGCTCTGCCAGGAAATCTTGCCATCTCGCCTGTTTCGGGGACAGCTTCTTCTGGGTATGAAAATAGCTCGTCGCCACGTTATCCGTTTTGACCGAAAAATGTGCTCCCAGAAGATAATGTCTCCAAACTCGCAAGCAATGGACTATGTCGGTCATTTCTTTCTCCTGCACCTTGTACCGCCGTTCCGTATCATTAAGCTTACGGCTCTCAAAGGCAACCGGATGTCCATTCTGCATCAGCACTCCCCCGATGGCAAAGTCGGAGGCATCCGTGTGTAACTCGAAAGGTAGGCTGAAATCGGGCAAGGCAAGGACAGGTTCATGGCTTACCGCCGTTTTCAGCTCCTCGAAGGCTTCTCGACACTGATCAGACCACTCCCATACCTTCCCCTTCTTGAGAAGGTCCGTCAGTGGCGCCGCCTTCCTCGAATATCCCTCGATGAACCGTCGATAGTAGTTGACCAGACCAAGGAAAGATCTCAACTCCGTCACCTTGGTCGGGGCCTCCCACTCCATAATCGCCTTGACCTTCGGTTCATCCATCTTCAGCTTCCCATGCCCAATGATATGGCCTAGGAACTGAACTTCCTCGGTGGCAAACGTGCACTTTTCCCGCTTCACGAACAGCTCGTTTTCACGAAGAACCCGAAATACTGTCCGTAGGTGATCTACATGCTCCTCCATCGAGTTGCTGTAGATGACAATATCGTCTAAGTATGCCTCCACAAACCGATCCAAGTAGGGCTGTAGGATCTGGTTCATCAGAGTGCAAAACGTGGCTGGGGCGTTCGTAAGACCGAATGGCATCACCAACCACTCGAACGACCCATACCGCGTTATGCATGCTGTCTTTGGTTCGTCTCCTTCCGCTATCCGGACTTGATAATACCCCTTCTGTAAGTCCATCTTCGTATAGACCTTTGCCCCACCAAGTCTATCGAAGAGATCCGCGATCAACGGAATAGGATAACGGTTTTTGATTGTCACCTTATTAAGGGCCCGGTAGTCCACGCACATTCGCAACGACCCATCGTGCTTCTTTTGGAACAGAACCGGTGCGCCATAAGTTGCCTTGGACGGTCTCAGCTTCCCCGTCCCTAACAACTCGTCGAGTTGTTTCCGTAACTCCTCAAGCTCGGATGGAGCCATCCTGTAAGGCGCCATGGATGGTGGTTTGGCTCCCGGCTCCAACTCGATCTGATGGTCCACCGCCCTCCTCGGTGGTAAAGCTTCAGGCAACTTTGCGGGCATCACGTCCTTATTCTCTTCAAGGACGGCCTCAACGACTTGAGGGATAGACTCCACGTTCTTGGGTTCATCTTCCATCTTCATCATGGCCAAAAACGTGGTTTCACCCTTCTTCACCCCCTTGGTGATTTGCATTGCTGACAATTGCCGCATACCATCCGTCTTTTCTTCAAGGGCTGGGATCATGCACGGTGATCCTTTCTCGAGTATGCACACCGAACTCAATGCAGGCATGGGTATGGCTGAGACTTGTCTCGTGAAGTCCATACCCAAAACTACCTTGAAGTCGTCCATAGGAATAACTGAGAAGTCCATCGGTCCGCTCCAACTGCCCAGCCGCATCCCGACCCTTCGGGCTATCCCGTTGACGGGTTGAGCCTTAGCATTTACCGTCTTCATCCATCCATCCTTCTTGGACCACTTCACACCGAGTCTCACGGCCTCATCAATTGCCATGAAGTTATGAGTGGCGCCCGTGTCCACCATCACTCGGGTCGGTTTATCATTGATCCAAGCCTCAACGTACATGAGCCCCTTGCTCGTTGGCTTCACCACCGGGTTAGCCTTTAGGGCGTTGAGTAGCTGCAACGACCCCATCTTACTTGGTCCTTCCTCTAGAGTCTCAGTCTCCCGATTCTCCATAATTGCGGACAAAGATCCCATCTTCGGGCAATCCTTCATCGCATGTGGCCCCTTGCACACAAAGCATCCTCCCTTAGGAACGAAGGACTTCTTCCTTGCCTCAAAATCCTCCCGCCGAGCACCCCTCTCAAAGCCCCTTGGGTTGGATGGCCGGGTTGTGTCCCGTCTTGCTCCTCCACCTTTGGCCACGACCTGATCCTTCCTCTTGAAGGACTCGGACGGACCCGAGGTACGGAAGTCAATCAAAGATTCGGCCACCGCTATCGCCTCATCGACGGTCTGGACACCCCTACGCTGCAACTCTTGTTTGGCCCAAGATTGCAGTCCGTCGGTGAAGTAAAACACGAGATCCTCGGCCGTCATGCTCAGAATCTGAAGCATGAGCGTTGTGACTCCTTCACATAGTCTCGGATCGAACCGCGCTGTCGAAGTTCCCTCAACTTCTTACGGGCCTCATAGACAACATTCTCGGGATAGAACTGCCGTTTCAACTCCCTCTTGAAATCTTCCCAAGTATTGATCCGGCACGTTCCTTGCTCGATCTCCGAGTGCTTCCTTCGCCACCACAGCATGGCCGTGTCCGTTAGATAAGACGTTGCAGCCTTTAATTTGGCATTCTCATCCACCAGGTTGAGATTGTCGAAGTATTGTTCCATCTGCCAAAGGAAATTCTCCACCTCCTTGGCATCCCTCACACCGTTGAACCGGTTCGGTCGTGGAAAGTCGACCCGACCCGCACTGGTTCCTCCAACGGCCCCGGCATTCACGCTTGCCCTCTTGACCAGCGTGATGTCCTCCTCCATCACAGTAAAGCGTGCCTTCATCCCCTCGATGTCATCACGCACAGCCTGAATGGATCCCGTCACCAACTCCTCGAGTCGAATGAACCGAGAGTCTAAGTCGGCAGCATTTTGCTTAACTTCCTCAAGCCCACCGAACACTACACCCTCCAACTCAGTGACGGTATGCTCGACCCTCTCGAGCTTCTCACCAATTTCACCCACGGCCACACCCAAGGCCTCACGGGAAACACTCTTCTCCCGTTGGGTTCCAGCACGTGTGGACGTAGCCTCCCTTCCACGTTCCTCCACACCGGATGTCGAACTGACCTCCTTCTCTTTACCTCCTTTCGCCATTTCTCACGGACAGAGTCTCCCCTTGTATGGATCGTAACGTAGCTCTGATACCAACTGTCACGGACTGATTTCTTCACAGCAATCAGGACGTGCGGCCTTAGCACCTTTCACCCGTGTGATTTGCTAAGTCAGCCTTTCGGACAAACCGATCAGTACTTAGAGAGAGAGTGGGACGTTTTTAGAGAGAACTTAGAGCTTTTAGGAAGTGTTTTCTTATTAGAACTGAATGATTTACAAGTGAGGATCTCACCCCCTATTTATACAAAATCACCTCCTCAACGGACGGTGGAGATCAAACCGATCTAACGGCTATTAAGAGTTCCCTCTAATGAAGTAACTTCATGGTGAAGTACCCTTCCCTTAAGTAACTTAGCCCTTAAGATAGCCCACATTATTTTACATTATCCTTACTTAGATATTTTACAAAGCTTAACACTTAAGTAAATCCTAAGTTTCCCGGGATCTTCTCGGTTCGTCCCGGTTCCGTTCCAATCTGGATGGGGCGTGACATCCAGCTTTCTTATCTTGTTAACGGCATTCTCCGGAATCAACGTTCAACAAGACCCTGCAATTTTTTTTCCGATCCACCCCCCATTCAAACACCATTCCGCCCCGTACCACCAGAAACTCACAAAAAAACCGGCTTGGGTCTCAAAATCTACGGAACGAGACTATGGCCAACAACAGAGAACGTCTTGATGATCTCGAATCAAGTATGGGAATGGTTCAAGACGAACTCCTCAAACTCACTACCGGCATCAACGATAAGATCCGGGGTTTAGAGAACTCTTTCCAGCGTACAATGTCTGAATCACTTAAGGAGATGCGCGAGCTTGTTCTGGGCAATCGCGAAACCGGTTCTAGCTCGGTGCAGGATCCACCACGACGCGATGCGAATCCCACGCACAACACCAGTACACCACATACCACCACACCATCGCCGACGATGGTCAGAGGAAGCACTCGTTGGGACTTTTCTCGGTGGTCTCCACCACACCATCGCCGACGATGTTCGTATGTTCCAACCAAAGACAATTCAAGAGGTCGTCAATTTGGCTCGAATGAAAGATGACCAATTACAGAAACAGAAACGAAACTTCACACCCCGGAGCCAACCCTTTTCTAACTCAAATTCCAGAGCTATCACCGCCACACCAGCGACACCACACACTGCACAAACACCTCGCAAGCTCAGCTGGGAAGAGATGAAACAAAAACGCACTCTTGGCCTTTGCTTTAGCTGTGACGAGAAATACTCTCCGGGACACAAGTGTGTAAATCCACAACTTTTCATCATGGAAGGAGTTGATGAAACAGACCAAGAAGAAGGAGAAACAGACGAGGACAACCCTGCACCAGAGATTACTCTCAACGCCTTTACCGGGTGGGATTCTCCAACTACGATGCGCCTCCTCGCCGTCATCAACAACCACAACCTTCACGCTCTTGTTGACAGCGGCTCCACACACAACTTCGTCAGTGAAAAGGTGGCCCTCGATTTGAAGCTCCAAGAAACACCATCGAAACCATTCGACGTCCGAGTAGCCAACGGAACCCCACTCCGGTGTCACCGGAAATTTGATGACGTCGAAATCCAGATCGGTGGAGTTTGTTTCATGGTTACTCTTTACGCCCTACCATTGGTGGGCCTTGACTTAGTTATGGGCATACAGTGGCTACAGAGTTTGGGGCCCATTCTCATTGATTGGAAGGCCCAAACTTTACAACTAGACTGGGAAGGGCAAACTCACATTTTTACTGGGCTTCAGCAAAATACAATTCGGCCCACAACAAAGGAAGACATTGAGAAAGAGGCCCGCCAAGGCCATCTCCTCTTTGCGATTTGTTCGACGGACCATCTACCGGAGCTGAAAGAGTTACATGACGATATCCGTTTAGTTTTGAACGATTTCACTGGAATTTTTCAAACTCCCGAAGGCCTTCCTCCCGCTCGTGCAATCGAACACCATATCACCCTCAAGGAAGGCAGTAATCCATTCAACGTTCGTCCATACCGCTATGCTTATTTTCAGAAAGATGAAATTGAAAAGCAGGTGGCCGATATGCTCCGGGCAGGTCTGATCAGAACAAGCTCAAGTCCCTTCTCTTCACCCGTGCTACTCGTTAAGAAAAAAGATGGATAGTGGCGGTTCTGTACCGATTACAGAGCACTGAACTCCGAGACAATCAAAGACCGGTTTCCCATTCCTACAGTGGAGGACATGCTCGATGAACTCCATGGATCTGCTTATTTCACCAAACTCAACCTCACTGCTGGATTTCACCAGGTACAGATGCATCCTTCTGACGTGCACAAAACCGCATTTCGTACGCATCATGGACACTTTGAATATCTTGTCATGCCTTTCGGCCTCTGCAACGCGCCATCAACATTCCAAGCTCTCATGAACGAGATCTTCCGTCCATTTATGCGGAAATTTGTTCTCGTCTTTTTCGACGATATACTCGTCTACAGCCCGATTTGGGAAGCACACTTGCAGCATGTACGAGAGGTCCTAACATTACTTCAACATCATCAGCTCTCTGTGAAATTCAAAAAATGTGCATTTGGGAAAAGAGAGCTTGAATACCTCGGCCACATTATATCAAATACCGGTGTTACTGTAGATCAATCCAAGGTTCAGGCGATGCTCGATTGGCCAATCCCCACCACTGTCACCGAACTCAGGGGCTTCTTAGGTCTTACAGGATACTACCGAAAGTTCGTACGTGACTATGGACTGATTGCACGGCCACTTACCAATCTCCTCCGCAAGGGAAAGTTTATTTGGGATTCAGATGCAGCCACTGCCTTCACAAGACTCAAAACAGCGATGACAACAACACCTACCCTCGCCTTACCTGACTTTTCCAAACCGTTCGTCATCGAGACAGACGCATCGGGTGAGGGCATTGGAGCAGTTCTCTCTCAGAATGGACAACTAATTGCTTTTATGAGTCGCTCTCTTGGTGTCACTAAGAAAGCTTGGTCCACATATGCGAGAGAGATGTTAGCAATCCTTGTCGCTATCAAGACATGGCGACCTTACTTATTGGGTCGCAGTTTCACAATCCAGACTGACCAGCGAAGCCTACGCTACATGCTGGAGCAACGGATACTCACACCAGAGCAACAGAAGTGGATGACAAAGCTCGTTGGGTATGATTACAACATCATCTACAAACCTGGAAAATCGAACTCTGCTGCTGATGCATTATCACGTGTCCCTGATAGCCCTCTCTTAGCAGCGGTTTCAGTTCCTCAAGCTTCCATCTGGGATGATCTACGGTGTTTAGCCTCTACTGATCCTTTTCTTATCCGCATAGGGGCAACAGCGACTGAGAAACCAGGACGTCCTTATTCTTGGAGAGATGGACTGATCTGCTACAACAACAGAGTCGTGATACCACCAGGTTCTAAGTTTATCAATCAACTATTACATGAGCATCATGATACAACCTTGGGTGGCCATTCTGGCGTCTTGCGCACATTCAAGAGGCTATCTCACCACTTTTATTGGCCTTCGATGCACAGAACCGTTGCCGACTACGTTTCTCGTTGTGACACTTGCCAGCGTGCTAAATCTCAGACAATGTCACCGGCTGGTCTCCTTCAACCACTTCCAGTCCCACAACATCTCTGGGAAGACATCTCCATGGACTTCGTCGACGGCTTACCTCGCTCTGGTGCCTTCACTTCGATCATGGTCGTCGTCGACCGCCTCAGTAAGTCTGCTCATCTCATACCATTGACTCACCCTTATACAGCGTCCATTGTTGCCACAAAATTCATCAACAACATTGTCAAGCTTCATGGTCTTCCTCGTTCAATCCTCAGCGACCGTGACCCGATCTTTCTCAGCAACTTCTGGCAAGAATTATGGCGAATCTCAGGGACAACACTTCAGATGTCTACTGCTTATCACCCCCAGACCGACGGTCAGACAGAGGTCGTTAACCGTTGTATTGAGCAGTTTCTTCGATGCTTTGTACAACAACGACCTAAACAATGGGGCTCCTTCCTCCCATGGGCAGAGTACTGGTACAATACCACATTCCATGCTAGTACTGGTATCACTCCATTTGAAGCTCTCTATGGTCGTCCACCACCTACTCTGCCACGGTATGAGCTTGGTTCTACTCTTGTTGGTGAAATTGATGAACAATCGCAGAACAGAGACGAGTTGTTAGATGAGCTCAAACAACACTTGGAGTCATCCAACAACAGAATGAAACAACTAGCTGATAAGAACAGACGTGATGTTGAGTTCGAGGTAGGAGACTGGGTCTTTCTGCGACTCCAACCCTATCGCCAGAAGACCGTATTACGTCGTTCTTCACAGAAGCTTTCTAACCGGTATTATGGTCCTTTCAAGATTTCCGCACGAATTGGATGTGTTGCCTATCGTTTGGCTCTTCCGGCAACAGCACGCATCCATCCAGTCTTTCACGTCTCCCTTTTGAAGAAACGCATTGGAGATGACGAACCTGTTTCTGTGAACCTACCACCTTTACAAGAATCTGGTATTTTGCGCTTGGTTCCGGTGAAGGCTCTGAAGACAAGACAGATACGTAAAGATGGAAAGGAGCTCAGTGAGGTGCTCGTACAATGGTCCGATTTACCTATTGATGAAGCTACTTGGGAGGAACAACATCAACTCCTTACCAGTTTTCCAACGTTCCAACTTAACCTTGAGGACAAGGTTCTTTCCGACGATGGGAGTATTGATAGGATACAAGAAGACCCGTATGTTGAGGCTGAGGTGGCACCAAGGAGGACAAGTAGGCCACATAAGCAAAACAGAAAATATCTCTAGCTTGAGGTATATCGTACCTTTTAATTATTCAGTTTGTTAATAAGAGAACACGTCTTGTACAACGTTCTCCACCTTTCCCATGTTTCCTGCAATGTAGGAGTCAATGACTCCATCTCTTTATTATTTGCTTCATGTACTTTCCTATTTAAAGAAATGAAAAAGACAAAAAGAGGTAGACTTTCTACCCAAAAAACTACCTTTGTTCTTATTACTTGTGATCAACATTGATATCTCTTGGCAAGGGACCTATCAGAATTATCTTAAAAACTGCATGATCCAGAAAGATATGGTATTTATAGTTCCTAGTATGTCCATCTGCGAAAATCAGACTATTGAAGAAGTAACAGTCCTAACTATGAAGCATAAGTCAAAAAATCTAACCACGGTCTTTAATATGAATCTCTTTCCAATCCAACAAGTCCAAGAACAAGAGAACCGGTGACAAAAGTTTCAAGATATGTGCTCCATTTATTCAGATGGAGAAAAATTGTTCTACACTTGCTTTATGTGGAAGATACAAAGATGGCATCAAGCCAAAATCAATTCTGGAAATCATGAAATGTTTTCAGATTCTAGAAGCACTCTACAACATCATAAGCAGCACCATTACACAATGGATAAGGCGGATTCTTAAAGAACAACAACTAAACAACCCGGTGCTATTTAAGAAAAATGGGTCAACATATTGGTTCAATCAATCGCAAACCAAGATCTGGAAACAAGGAGACTTTCTACATGAACCAAGGAATCCTAAAGACATTAGAAGATCATTCAAAATGTACAGGATCACTTTGAACTTCATATGAACCGACTTTACATATTTGGATTTATGCATATTTTTGGTCCATAAACTCCAACGGCTCTTTCCTTTCTTCAGTAGAATCTTAAAGGCACATGCAATAAATCTGAACGTTCCCAAACACCATCAGTTCATGACAAAGCTTTCCAGAATCAAAACCAGCTATATAATTCCTTCCATTCAACCATATCCCTTAAACCACTCACAATGGTAGTTTTTTAGATTTATTGATTTTTTTGCCTTATTTTTCTTATTCTGAGAAGTGAGTCACCACCTATATAAGCTCAGCTTATTCTCATTCTAATATTCACCCTTGATCATTTTTAAAGTAATAAGAAAGCATCTCTTTTCCTCACAATGTTGTGAATTCTTTGTGTTGATATTCTTTAGTATGAGGTGTGTGATTCACTTGATGCTATTGAATCCCAGGAATTCAACTTGTTGTGTGATTCACATATTCTTTTCGTGCCAATGATTTAACAAGTCAATACGTATCCACAGAATCTATCTCATCCACCAATTCAGTCCAAAATTAGTTCTACAATCAGTTGGATCGTTTCTCATCGACCATTCAACCATTCTTCTACTTTCATTCGACCATCTCCATCTTTATATTGTTATTTTCTATGTTTATTAGTATTGTTCATCATCTAACTTGCTTTCTTTTCTTTTCTTTTCAGGTTTACTTGATTCATTCAAGATACCACTCACCCACCATCGACGAAGTTGACCATCGACCACCAATCTCACATCCGACAATCCCGCCCGTGTGTTACCTGGTATCAGAACGTAAAGGCTCCCAAATCAGGTTTACTCTATCCTTGCTTTCTTTTTGTGCATTTTCTTGCATTTTAAAAACCTACTAGGTTTTGAATCACGCTTTCAAAGCGCGGGTTTGGTTGCTGGGTAAAAACTTTTAGTTGATATTACCTACTATTTATGAATTATCATCTGCATATTTAGGTTATAAAATAATTCTATGTGTGTCCTTTATTTTTATTTAGTGTTTTTATATCCAACCTGATCCACGGATAAACCAGTAAACCCGATGATCCGTATATAATTCGGTTCAAATCAAATGAAAAACCTGTTACTTAATTTTTTTAATAAAACCTGGTAAGAATCTAAAATCCCGTCATTAACTCGTGACTCGACACAGGTTGACCTTGTAAAAGATCTAGAGAAATCTGATAATATTCAAAATCTTATATACTTTTAAATATTATATAAATTAAATGAATTTTTAGATTTTTTTTTAGACTGAAATTTCTACTACTCGAATTAATGAAGAAATAAATAGTAGGGAAAACTAAAATTTATTTATATGTCAGTATTAGTTTAATTTTGTTATTTACATTGCTTGAGGAATATGTTTAAAGATGTTGGATCTTAATAGAAAGATTCCACAATATTTTTTTGTTACTGTTGTAAATATCTAAAATATTACATTAATTATTTCATTAAGAAAAAAATAAGATATGTTAACAACTTAAATAAAACAATTTTGGTTAAAATGTTATGGTCTCGAGATATTAATATTCGGTCCTATAAATAAGATCACCGTGTTTTGTTTCTATTTTACATTGTTTGAGTGTTTAGAAAATACAAATCATGGATTAGGTAGATATTTGATACCATTGTGTCTCGGGTACACATTAAATACATGATCTTTTTCAAATATTTTGGAAATTTTATGAAGATTTTGTGTAATCTTGTGGTTATAGTATATGGAGATCAATTTAATTTTTTTCTGATCAGTTTGCTAAATATGATTTTCATCAACTAAATCAATCATTAAATGATATGTCAAAATATATAAATTACATAGTTTTGTACACCAAAATATATAGGCCATACGTAGCCATATCCTTGTTTTATTTCTCATAGTCATGGTAGTTATTCACAGGGATCCAAAGAAACTATTAAGTGCATTACATGTCAGGATATATACATAAAATAATTTAGGAACGCCAGAATAATATAAGAAATACGTAGCTATTGTCCATTAGTTTAATAGCATGTAGCATCATGTGCATAGTTAATTTGCGACTGATAAATGTTTAGTGGTAGTATTCAGAACACATTATCTTTTGTATTAATATTAAGATAACTATGGTTTATTCGTGGTTTGAATTAACATAATTATTTGGTAGAGTTAATCGTGGTGAACGATAATGAAATGATTCTTATGTAAATAAGCGGACTATGAACAAATGTAGTCAAATATAGGAAATGTAATGTACTGAATATAAATGAGCGTTACATATCTCTTCCTTTGATTAAAATCTTACCATAGGCTAGATTTTAGGGTAAGTTGTTATTAATATATAGATTGTAGTTGTATTAAATATATTATACAGAATTTTTTTAAATAATTACCTATAAGCAAGTTGGGTCCAGCTTTATGCTTCAGTTTTAATAGTATAAACTAGACCCTCACCCGCCCTTTGAAAAGGGCGGATATGTTTTTTTATAATTTTTTTTGTATTTATCTTTTTTTCTATAGTTTTTTATCAATAATATAAATGACTTAGTATTATTAATATAAAGTAACATGAGTAATAAATAATTGGACTAAACGTTTATCAATTGGTCATGTTGCTGTTTTAATATAATAGATTGCTATTTTTATTCTTTTTCATTTTAATTTGAAAAAAAAAAGAGAAAAGGGGAGTTACAAGGAAAGTCATTTTCGTGTGAGTTCATAGATAATACAATAAAAGATCAATAGCTTGTTTGCATTAAGTTGTCCAACTTTTGTTTCCATTTTAGTTATATTGCATTCCATACACAAAAGTACCATTAAGAATAAGTGTTTTGAATTTTTTTCTTTTATCTGCATTTCTTAAAAAAAGAAATACCAAAAAAACATCATCAATATGTTTATGTCCTTCCATGTTTGCTTCATTTCAAATTTTCATTTAAAAACCAAAAAAATAGTTTAAGTTTAATTAATATCATTTCGGTCTAAGTATTGCATATTTTTCGGAATAGTTTAAATTAAATTATTTCATTTGTTTTCTTTCCTAAACCAAAGTTCCCTTATTCTTCATTTTATATTAATATCATTTAGGAAGAAATGGGAGAGAAAGCACACGGATATACTCAAGTGGCCATACTAAACTAGTTGTTGGTAACCATGCAAGCATGGGGGATTGCATGGCCTGGTTGGAACAAAGAACCAAACTGATTGGAAATAAGACAAGGCACAAAGACAACGACTATAAAAAGTAGAAAGTAGACTTGGAGATATACTAGAGGCTGGCTATGTGGAACCGAAACCACAAGAACATTTTGATATGAACTAAAATTATCTTAGAGCTACTAATTACTCTCTCAAAAAGGAGGTTCATCTATAGTACATAGGGAACGAATCCATAGAAAGTAAGAACACACAATAAATTTAATAATAAATTTAGTTATGCTAGGCAATTAAATACGACTTTAAAATAAGTAACAGAGAGATTGTTGTTTTGTAATCAATTAAGGAAAATAGCTAGATCTAAGGTTTTCAGGTAATGAATTATAAATGATAGAAGTGATTACTGCGTTTTACCACAGGCCAATTAACCTAATGTGCACGCTACCACAATCGAATGGTATATCGATGCAGCACTTTAGGATCGAATCCACAAGGAACTAATGATCTATAACACTAAGAATACACAAACTTCCCTAATCTAAGCAAATAGGAAGATTGATGATTGGTAACAAGCTAAACTCCTAGAATTATAAACAAGGTGATCTCAAATTCAAACAAGAAATAAGTGCAAGAATCAAACTTTCAATCAATAGCTAAGGATGGATCCATGGGCAAGATAATTGATATCGGGTGATCAAGATTCAATCTAGGATGCACGAACAAAACAATCAACAAGTCTATAGGTCTAGAACTCATAAAATAGACTAATCCACTTCCATGATAGAAATCCCTTTGTAATCAAGTACTAAACATCAAATGTTTTTGGCTTAATACTATGAAACAAGCATTATGATTAAGTCTACTAACCATCTAGCAATCCTAACATCAAATGTCTTTGGTTATTCAAGCTAGAGCAATACTAAATTCATTCAAGCATTTTAACAAACACCTTTCAGGCATAAAATAGCTTAAGATCTAGATGAGAGTGATCAAGTCTAATCTAGCATTAAGAACATTTAGTAAGCATAGAATAATGTTAATCAAGCAAGAGACATTCTAAATATCCACCTAATCACCCTAATCTACTTAACCCATGAATCACAAGTTCACTACTCAATATTTTTCATGAGAAGCCTTAAACCCATATGAGATTCAAGGCAAATCATGTTAATGAGCAAGAAAAACACAATAAAAATGAAGTACTTCCTTCCAATGATCAAAAGATTCAAGATTTTTTAGTTTAGACAAAGTTTTTGATAGAAAAAGAGATCTCCCTAGGGTTTTAGGGTCTAAAACTATATATAGGAGTCCAAAAAACGAGTCGGATCAACCCAACAAACCCGGGTTGACCCATAAAATTTGGGTATTTTTACCTGTAGCGACTAGCTGTGGTCGCTACGACACTTAGAATATTTCAGCTCCTCAGGATTTTTGCCTGTAGCGACCACGCCTGTAGCGACCACGCCTGGTCGCTACGGCATCCGCATTTCTCTTGTGGGTCTGTAGCGACCACGCATGGTCGCTACGGCATCCGCATTTCTCCTGTGGGTCTGTAGCGACCACTCCTGGTCGCTACGCCTGGTCGCTACACCCCCATTTTGCTCCAAACTTCACTTTCTTAGCCTCAATTGCCTCCAAAATCACCAATAAGCATCTCCAACACCTGACATAGATAAATGTAATGGAATGCAACCTAAATATGCCTAAATGATATCCTCTATGCTTAAAATGCATCAAAAGAGATGACCAAAACCATGCAAATATGTAAGATATCAACTCCCCCAAACTTGTCATTTACTTGTCCTCAAGTGGAAGCATTAACCTTAGCCACAAACGGTCATAAAGGTTAAGGTTTACAATAGGGAAACGTGGTTAGTCTAAGGGAGAGGCGCGCCTTCTTTTGAATACTTGGCTGAGGAAGCTTGATGCCTTTGGCATCTTGACTAGATGCCTTCTCCTTTCCAGCCCGAGCCAGCCTGTCTTGGTCAAGTCTTATCCGCGAGCTTCTTCCCTTCTTTTACTGGATAAGAGGCAAGTTAACTTCAACTTAACCTTGCACCATTTACCTTTGCTTCTCCCTTCCTTGTGCCACACGTTCTTGCCTTGCACGGATAGGAATGTGTACGGCCTAGGGCAATCCGTACACTTTTGCCCTATTTTTGCACAAGCTCAAAATGTGTTCAAGTTATGTTTGAACACACCTTGGTCGAGTTGTCCGTACAGTAGGCCGTACAGGCCGTACTGTCCGTACACTCGCCCTAGCTTTGTGCACTTCTTTCCTCTTGATCCCATTCCTTTGGTTTAAGCTTCTCATCTCATCATTCACCTAATGAACACTCTTTTCTTTTTCTTTTACTTAACCAACTAGGGACTTTTCATCTTTAATAACATTTAGCTCTAGCTCTTTTTTTTTTTATCTTTCCCCATTTTTTTTCTTTTTTGGGGGTTCTATTTGACACATCTAGAGCTTTTCTTTTCTTATTTTCTTTTGTCCCTATGGATTCTCTTCTTATAGCACTCTCTTTGTTCATTCTTTTAATTCTTCTCTTTTCCCAAACCCAAAATTTTAAACTCAAAAGCACACAAACCCAACCACAATCCTAAATGCTAGCTCAAGTGAGGTCATAATGCTAACAAAAGATGAGAACAAACCTATGTCGCTCCCAATACTCTCAAGATTTTGCACATGACAAACTATCAATAAGAGGCCTCACACAAGTAAATCAATGGTGGTTTCAAAGAATGGTAAGGGTTCTTGGGTATGGGGGTGCCATTTGGGTTATCAATAGGGTAATGAATGTAATAAGATAACCCAAATGTGTATGAGATCCATGTTTAAGTATGCAAGTACCCATAAGCAAGAGAAATTAAGTTCATTATGCCTCAAGTAGGTTGGAGTTGGTTTCAAGAACTAGTCAATATCAAGCTCACAACAAGTTTCAAGTAGAGTCTTCAAGGCTCGAAGCATACAAGTTTTTTTTTTCTTAAAGATGTTTAAGCTACTTGATATGTTTAGCTAGGGTATCATGTTGAGTTCTAGACATGTGTTTTTTTCAAGGCAATTAAAACACAACTCCTTATGTATATGGATGCAACCTAAATGTTTCTAGACTCAATCTTAAGGATGAAAATGAAACAAAATATGAATCTAAATGCTTGTTTTGGTGTTTTCGAAAATTTTCAATTTTTAGGTTTTTCTATGCAAATAAGTATGTACAATGCAATGCATGAGACTCATGACAAGTAAACAAAACAAAACACAATGTGAGATGGTAGACTCTCCCCCAAACTTACTTCACACAGTCTCTTGTGTGGTAGTAAACTTGAAAGAGAGATCAAAAGAGAAAAAAAAATGAAAGAACTAAGTATTTACAAATGTGGAGATGCACTTACTTGGAGTTGGCTTGAGAGGAGAGAATGTGGAGGGACGACTTGTTGAGACTTTGACAGTTTTGGCATGACCTCTTGGAAAGTTTTAGATCTCCCTCAAACTTGTCCCTAAGCTTATTCAAACACACTAAAGTAAGATAAGATATAAGTAGAAATATATACAAAGGATAAACATGGGAATGCCTCCCAAGCCCGCTTGTTTTAAGTCTCTAGCTTGACTTGGTGTCTTTGTTAATCACAAGAATCGAAAGGTTGAGCCAATGCACCTTTGATCCTTCTCCTACAAGAACAAGAAACAAAGTGCGCAAAGGAGCACACTACTGTCCATAGAAAATAGACAGATTTTTTATCAAAGAGCTTCACAAGAGATGTAGCATGAGTTATAAAATGCTCCCTGATGTTCAGATGTTCATGAGAATCAAATGCATTTGGTGGAAACACAAAGTCAACTATAGGCTCAAACGATGTTTTAACAAAGTAGTCAACTATATCCCCATCAATCAAATAAAACACAATATTCTTATTCTCATCATTGTTTTGGCCAATGGGGTTTTCTAGCTCAAGCAAAAGTTTATCCACATCAAGTTCATCCCCTAGATCAGCTAGTTCAAGAAGAGGTCTAGGTTCATCAAGCAAAAAAATTCAGTTTTAAGATCAATTGAAGCACAAAGATAGTCCTTGTCAAAACAAACTTCAAGATGATCTCTAGCAATCTTTTCTACTCTCAAGTCATCTAGTTTTCTAGTTTCACATATCAGATCAAGACATTCGTTGATGAGCACATGAGAATTCAAATCAGAGGCAATATCTTCAACACAAGGCAAGCGACTATCCTCAAAATAATGAAGTTCAAAAGTAGAATCGCTTATACCTTCTAGTTGGGTTGGTGGAACCCAATAAAATACCTCTTTGAGCTGATGAGCAATCCTTATCTCAGTTCCTGTGAGCTCTCTTCCTTCTAGTGTTGCCCGATGTTGCATGAGATTCAACCTTAGCATCACTGCCAAGTCACTCCTTGTCAACATTGGGCTCTCTTGGCAAAGCTCATCTACCTTCACACTTTGTTTTGGTGTGAGTACACTTTCATCAAAAGGTGGCTCCACATATGGCTCATCATCTTCAATGTGATCTTCAAATGTGTCTTCCTCTTCTTGTGGCCAATCAAAGTAGCTTGCAGCCATTACTGCAAAGAACAAAAGCTAGGATAAAAGGTTAATAACTATACAAAGCAAAACAAAGCATAAGAAAAGAAAGCTTAATCTCAAGAAAGTTCGAAATCCTAATGATAAATCTACTTAGTTCCCCGGCAACGGCGCCAAATTGATTACTGCGTTTTACCACAGGCCAATTAACCTAATGTGCACGCTACCACAATCGAATGGTATATCGATGCAGCACTTTAGGATCGAATCCACAAGGAACTAATGATCTATAACACTAAGAATACACAAACTTCCCTAATCTAAGCAAATAGGAAGATTGATGATTGGTAACAAGCTAAACTCCTAGAATTATAAACAAGGTGATCTCAAATTCAAACAAGAAATAAGTGCAAGAATCAAACTTTCAATCAATAGCTAAGGATGAATCCATGGGCAAGATAATCGATATCGGGTGATCAAGATTCAATCTAGGATGCACAAACAAAACAATCAACAAGTCTATAGGTCTAGAACTCATAAAATAGACTAATCCACTTCCATGATAGAAATCCCTTTGTAATCAAGTACTAAACATCAAATGTCTTTGGCTTAATACTATCAAACAAGCATTATGATTAAGTCTACTAACCATCTAGCAATCCTAACATCAAATGTCTTTGGTTATTCAAGCTAGAGCAATACTAAATTCATTCAAGCATTTTAACAAACACCTTTCGGGCATAAAATAGCTTAAGATCTAGATGAGAGTGATCAAGTCTAATCTAGCATTAAGAACATTTAGTAAGCATAGAATAATGTTAATCAAGCAAGAGACATTCTAAATATCCACCTAATCACCCTAATCTACTTAACCCATGAATCACAAGTTCACTACTCAATATTTTTCATGAGAAACCTTAAACCCATATGAGATTCAAGGCAAATCATGTTAATGAGCAAGAAAAACACAATAAAAATGAAGTACTTCCTTCCAATGATCAAAAGATTCAAGATTTTTTAGTTTAGACAAAGTTTTTGAGAGAAAAAGAGACCCCCCTAGGGTTTTAGGGTCTAAAACTATATATAGGAGTCCAAAAAACGAGTCGGATCAACCCAACAAACCCGGGTTGACCCATAAAAATTTGGGTATTTTGCCTGTAGCGACCAGCTGTGGTCGCTACGCCTGGTCGCTACGACTGTAGCGACCACGCCTGGTCGCTACGCCTGGTCGCTACGGCATCCGCATTTCTCTTGTAGGTCTGTAGCGACCACGCCTGGTCGCTACGCCTGGTCGCTACGGCATCCGTATTTCTCCTGTGGGTCTGTAGCGACCACTCCTGGTCGCTACGCCTGGTCGCTACACCCCCATTTTGCTCCAAACTTCACTTTCTTGGCCTCAATTGCCTCCAAAATCACCAATAAGCATCTCCAACACCTGACATAGATAAATGTAATGGAATGCAACCTAAATATGCCTAAATGATATCTTCTATGCTTAAAATGCATCAAAAGAGATGACCAAAACCATGCAAATATGTAAGATATCAACTCCAACGGACACCTTTCCCTTTCTCAAGCTTAGGCAGATGTTTGAATAAGTCTTTCCCGGTTAGACTCTCCTCTTGTGTGTCGTGCAAGTCAAGTTAGGTCTAGGTAGTGTACGGACTTGTACGGATCATTCCTCTCTTGATCATCCAGACTGCTTCTCTCATCTTGGTCTCTTAACTCTTGCCATTCATTTCTTCATGTCAACATTGCATCCTCTTGTTTATTGCTTCATGTTCACAGCATGAACCGAGGGCGAGTTTGAACTTGCCTTGCCTCCTAAGACACGTTAGGTTGAGCTGAGGTGCCTTATGAGAAGCATTGTACGGACATACTTGTAACTCAAGCAAGTTCAACTCTGCTTCTTCTTCACTTGTTTCCGGATCCTTTCTTCCTCTTATTTGATTATATACTTTGTCAATATAGAGAACCCTTTAAATAAGAAACCAGAGAACATACTCTCTAGGGTTTCGACAATAAACCAAAAAAGGAAAGAAAGAAAACTATAGTCTAAGTTTAACATAAGTTTAGAATGAAATAAAAATGTAACTTCTTTGAGTCTTGGACCGAGAATAGCACTTAGGTGATGTGAAGACAAGTTGTGGCCTCGTTAAAAACCTTCCTCCTGGAAAACCTCGTGGGACAAAACCAACAGCAAGGAAAAGAGCACACACCCCATGTCTTGCCTAGACACTAACTCAGTTTGATGTAGAGATGGCTTGAATGGTGATCAAGACATCTCGGATCAGACCTTGTCCAAGACTTGCTTGTTGTGGATGTGAAGTGAGTAATCCAACAACATTCTCCTTAAGCTTCTTGACTCTGGAACGAGTCATGGGACCTTCAGGAATGGCTAGAGCATCATCACCAAGTTGTTGGTGCAATGTGGCTTCATGTGGCTCATCTAGACTCTCCTTGTCCTCCTTAGTGATCCGGTCCATGATCACATCATCCCCTCCCTCTTCAAAAAGATTTGTCCTCAAATCTGTTTTACCTGATATATTGAAACAAAGCAAGTCAGCACATGAAAGTTTATCAAAGAGTAATAATCTTATCCCAAATTGGTTTTTGCTCGGTTTTGGCTTGTGTGCTGCCTCTGGTGGTGCTTCTTTGATGAGGATGAATCCAGTGACGTCTTGGTGCTTATCCTGATCCAAATCAGGTGGCTTGAACCGCTTGTCTTCCACATGCTTGTTCTTTCTTCTTGTATGCATCCAAGCTTCATCATAATCTGCACATGGCTCTTTTGACAAAAACAAGTGCATCATATCTGTGTAATTGATAAAAGAACTCTTGAAAACATGATCACTTACCTTAGCATGCTCACCTGGTCGCCATATATAGGATTGAGATGTTTTAAACTCAGAAAAATTCAAAGATAGCCAATACAGGATCACCCGATTTGTAGAACCCATAACTCTTTCATCTGAGAAGATTTGGATGTGATTCCAAATCGACGTGAGACCCTGATGAGTTAAGTTTCCATGGCAGTCGAGTTTGATGGTTAATTCCTTGTGGTTGTTGAGAGATGACCCTCGGACTGTTCCTATGTCAAAGCTGGCGGCTAGACAGTTTCCAAGGTTTGATTGTTGCATCATCAACTTAGCCAACAACCCATTCTTGATACTCTGATCATTATTATAGCTTCTCTTTTCGAAAATGGTAGATCTCAAAACAGTTTGACCTGTACCCACAGCAAGCAAATCAGGCTTCATGTTTTTCTTTGAGTTTAGATAGTTACCCCGGGTTGGTTTCTTTGGAGATTGTTGTAGACTAAGTTCATCTGGTGGTTTCTCTTTGATTTGAGAAGAAAACATGAGTTCTTCTCCTGCTCCAGTAATCACTTCACCATTGACTCTAGTGAATTCTTCATCTCCATTTACATTTTGATAATCTTTGCATTGGTACTGAAGTTGCTGCATATCTGGTGGCTTCCATATCTTGATATGGTCAAGATGCAAGTCTTTTTGATCAACTTCAAACTCCTTATGACCCCAACTTGTTCTAGCACGAACAGAGCACTCTCCAAGGGTGATAATCTTGTGGAAATATTCTCTAGGTCTCCACGAGTAGGTCTGTAACCTTCCAGCACAATCAGATATAAGTTTCTCTTGGGAAAGATCCAAACCGGCATGTTTTGCAAAACTAGCAATATCTTGATGATCAGGAGGCCATTTTCTGCGTTGTCTGGTTTGTTGGATCCGTGACTGAATTGGCTTCATTCTCCTGTTGGTTTCATAGTGAAACTCTTGCTGAGCTGAGACGTGCAACCCCTTATCTTCAAAGGATGAGAAATCTACAAAATCAAATGTTGGTGCAGCTGAATTCTTCTTAATCTGTTTGATCTTGTTCTTTTGATTCCAGACCTCTCCTCCAGGCTCAAATACAACATGTCTTGTATCCAAGTCGTGTCTTGATAGCTCCACTGCTCCTTTCTTGTACCAAACAAAAGGAGTGAACAGAAAAGTACCTAAGAAGGTCCTTTGGAAATCACATGGATCAAAGACAATTAGTTGATTCATTCTACGAGCTCTCTGAGGTTCCCTGGGTGTCTTCTCTGCTACCATGTGTTGTGTTAAAGGGACCATGACGTTCTGAACAGGCTGATCTTCTTTATGAAAGATATGGGAGGTTACCTTGTCTTGATCTTCTTGGATAGGCACAACTGGTGCTGGTTCTTGATGCTGTGTTTCAATGGATGGACGTGTTGTGTTGGTCCGTTTGATTTGCTTCTCTACATCCATCATTACTTGTAACAATGCCTCCTTATCCTTTTCACTGAATAAACAGAATTGTTTATCTTCTTTAAGTGGCTTAGAGACTGTCTTCTCCTTGCTGTAACAGATTGGTTCCTTGCTAGATGATCCAATATCACTGAATGGACGTGATGTCATGCTGTCTTGTTGTTTGTGGACTGAGTTTGAAGAGCATAGTTTGGTCTCAGACTGCTTTCGAAGCACTTCCTTGTGGTATCTCCTTGGAACAAACTCTCTATGCATCATAGCCCTCAGCTTAGGCCATGTTTCCACTGGTTCCTTTCCATCAAGACTTTCAATCTTCTTCTCCCACTCAAGGTAGGCATCCGGATCAGCTTTGCCATGGAATGGGGGTATCTTGATCTTCAAACCAGCAAGCTCATCTCCCTGGTTCATCCTTCTCTTTTGGTCACGCCTATGTCTTCTTGAGGATGAACTGAGGTGCTCATACTCATTGTCAGTCTCCTCATAACCATCATGCTCTTGGCGAGTTGCATGAGGTCTCTCCTCTCTCCTCTCTCTTTCTCTCCTAGTCTCTCGGTTTGGTGCTTGACTAGTAGCTCTCCTGATGTCTTCTCTAAGCTCTCTCCTGATGTCATTGAGGTTGGTCCTCATCATCTCGGTCATGGTTGCCACCATGTTTTGGTTGAGTTGAGCCGACATAGCCTCCATGAGAAGCTTGTTCTTCCTGACGAGTTAAGCTTCTTCTTCAGACTCGGAGACCATGCTTCCTGCAAAAAGGTAAACAAAATAACCAGTAAAAGGTTTCTAGGAAACAAGACAAGCAAAAAGGAAAAAGAAAACAAGCAAAAAGGAAAAGAAAACAAGCTTGTCTTGCAAGACAAAACAAAAAGGAGAAATCGGCTAGAAAAGGAAAAAGGATTCAAGCAAAAAGGAAAAGCTTCTAAACCTTTTCCTAAACTCTTCTAAGGTTTCCTAGCAACCTAACAAGCTTATTCTACTCGTGTTCAAGGTGAAAACAAGTTAAACAAATGCACAAAGTAATCGACAAAGAAGATGCATGCGGCTAGGGTTACTACTCTCTAGGGTTTCCGAAAAATCCAAAAAAGGAAAGTCCTATAATCCTTGTCTAATCTCTTAAACAATCACGAGCAGCCCTAGTTAGATGAGTTCTACTGCTTATTCAAGAAGATAAAGATTGAACACGGATGAAACAACAAAAGAAAACAAGAGAACAAAAGAGGATAGCGAGTACTTCCCAACCAAAGTTGCTCTGATACCACTTGATGCGTCCCTAGGATGCTCTTTGGTTGATGGGAATGGATAGATCCTTGCAAGAACGAATCAGAGACTCAAGTTCTTCAAGGCGTGTGGATTGAATGGTGACACAAGAGGGATGAATGATCTCTTGATACTCCTAGATGAATGATTTGGATATGACACACCAAACTAAACACCCTTAGGTTTCTGGATACTACACACCAGAGCTCGGCACACCTTCTAGAGAGAGAGAGAGCCGTCAAGATGAATGTTACTTGTTTATTAAAAGACTGAATGAATACAAGAGGGTGTAGAGAACCCTTTAAATAAGAAACCAGAGAACATACTCTCTAGGGTTTCGACAATAAACCAAAAAAGGAAAGAAAGAAAACTATAGTCTAAGTTTAACATAAGTTTAGAATGAAATAAAAATGTAACTTCTTTGAGTCTTGGACCGAGAATAGCACTTAGGTGATGTGAAGACAAGTTGTGGCCTCGTTAAAAACCTTCCTCCTGGAAAACCTCGTGGGACAAAACCAACAGCAAGGAAAAGAGCACACACCCCATGTCTTGCCTAGACACTAACTCAGTTTGATGTAGAGATGGCTTGAATGGTGATCAAGACATCTCGGATCAGACCTTGTTGAAAGTTTTCAGAGTTCAAGTGCTTGAGTGATGTAGAATAGAAATGAAGATGATGCGGATGAGACTTGATGAGGATGGTGAAGAAGACTGATGAAAAAGGTGGAGATTCGTGAGAGATTTAAGAGAATAGAGAGACTATATGAGAGATTAAGAGACTAAGGAACCAGAGACTTGAATATAGAGAGTATAAGAGACTAAGAGATTATGAAGAGGAGAAACTCTCAACTTGTTATTCATACTCGACATACAAGGTGTTTAAATAGATAAATGAGCTATACAAGGGTTTCCTAATGTTCAACCAAGCATGTGGAGTCAAGGGAAAGGAGGAGCCTTGGTTTGAATCATGTGTGAAAGTTTAAGAGAATTAAGGTGAGATTTATTGAGAGTTTAGTTAAAATCTAGAGAGAGAGAGTGAGATTTCCGTGAGAGAGAGAGAGAGAGGAAACAAGAGTAAGAGAAACATATTTTCTTTGATCTTTTTGGTTCATTACAATAGTTATTTAAAGACCATAAGAGGTAGGCAAAGACAAACAGAATAATAGTAAAATAAGATGCTTGCTTGGACGAGGTCTGGCTGGTGAAAGGGACAGGACCCAACGGATGGGAAGACTAAAGCTCACATGTGACTTTTAACATATTTTATTGCTCCCACTTGTGTGCTTCTCGTCCCATTACTCCAACGGTCTCCTCCTCTCCATAATTCAAACCAGATAAGCAAGTCACTCCTTTCCGTGCCTTGATAGTTAGGTTAGGTCATATGTAGCTTGGGTACCACTCCTTGTACGGACAAGACTACATGCCTCAACTACATGTGAGCTGATATAGTCAACTACATGCCTCAACTACATACGAGCTGATATAGTCAACTACATGCCTCAACTACATACGAGCTGATATAGTCGACTACATGCATCGTCCCATCTGAACCTAAACACTACTTTGCCTTCTCTTTTATTGATTCATGTCAACACTCCCCCTCAAGCTTGACCATGTGGAACAAGTCAAGCTTGGAAGCCATGAAGCAATCCCTCATTAAAACCTTAGTTAGGCAAAACCCAATGGGATAAAAAACCAAGTCAAGGAAAAAGAGTAGATCACTTCATGGAGGGGAGATCAGTGACATGAGATATCTATGAGTCCTAACCTCGGAAGTATGGACTCACAGACCTTAGTGCTTGCTGCCTTGGTGAAGATATCAGCCAGCTGGTCTTCACTTCTGGTGTAGCATGGGAGAATTACTTGCTGCTCCACTGCTTGTCTCACCTTGTGGCAATCCACCTCTATGTGCTTTGTTCTCTCATGGAACACTGAATTGGTGGCAATGTGTATGGCTGCTTGGTTGTCACAGTGCATAGTCATGGGTGTATTGATCTCTATACCCAAGTCTCTCATCAATCCTTTGATCCATATGAGCTCACTGGTCAGTTTTCTCATGGCTCTATATTCAGCTTCAGCACTTGAACAAGACACCACCTTCTGCTTCTTGCTCTTCCAAGTTACCAAGTTGCCTCCAATGAAAGTGCAGTAGCCTGTAGTTGATCTCCTATCAACCCTATCTCCAGCCCAATCAGCATCACAATAGCCAACCACCTCAGTGTTGCTGTTACACGCCATCCATACACCTTGCCCGGGAGCCTCTCTTAAGTATCTTAAGATCCTCTCCACCATGTTCCAGTGATGAATCTTGGGTGTTTGCATATGCTGGCTCACTTGATTAACAGCAAAACACACATCTGGTCTTGTGATTGTCAAGTAGATCAGCTTCCCCACCATTCTTCTGTACTTCTTGACATCCTCAAATGGAGTATCCTCATACTCCCCCTCACGCAACACCTTGTAGTTCTCCTCCAATGGTGTCTTAGCTTTCTTTCCTCCAAGTATTCCTGCCTCCTTTAAGATGTCCAGAGTGTATTTTCTCTGAGATAAGAACAGCCCCTCTTTTGATCTACACATCTCAATGCCAAGGAAGTACCTCAGCTCTCCAAGATCTTTTATATCAAATGCAGCCTTGAGTGAAGCCTTGGTTGAGTTGATCCCTTCTTTATCACTTCCAGTGATAATAATGTCATCTACATAGACAAGAATTACCACTATTCCTTGCTTGCTGGTCAGTGTGAATAACGTGTGATCAGCTTGAGACTTCACAAATCCTTTCCCATTGAGTGTAGTACTCAGCTTGTGATACCAAGCTCTTGGAGATTGTTTCAAGCCATAGATTGCTTTCTTCAATCTAAGAACATTCCCTGGCTTAACCATATCTTCTCTACCAGGAGGTGGTCTCATATATACCTCATCTTCAAGCTCTCCTTGTAAGAATGCATTCTTCACATCCATTTGCCATAAATCCCATTCAAGATTCACAGCTAGAGAAAGCAGAATCCTAATGGTATGGAGCTTGGCTACTGGTGCAAAGGTGTCAAGATAATCCTCACCATAGACTTGTGTATATCCTCTTGCCACCAATCTGGTCTTCTTTCTCTCTGGTTTTCCATTTGCAAGATATTTGATGGTGTAGATGAGCCTGCTTGTAACAGCTTTCTTCCCTCTTGGAAGCTCAGTCTCATACCAAGTGTTGTTCTTTTCCATAGCTCCAAACTCATCCTCCACTGATTTTCTCCACTCATTATCCTCCATAGCCTCTGCATAGTTCTTTGGTATACACTCTTGGTCCACTGAACTCACAAATGCTTGATGCTCTTCTGGATATTGAGCTAGAGAGCATGTACCCCTTACTGGCTGTGCGACTGCTGCAGCATTAAAGTAAACTCTTGTGTTGATCCAGTTTGAAGCTGGTTGCCTGATTCTTGTACTCCTTCTCAAGGTAACTATCTGCTCAGGTTCCACTGCTGTATCATCACTGGTTGGCGCCTCCTCCTGAGGTGCATTGTGTGATTCAGACTGTCTCTCATCACGATCATGCGCTTGCACAGGCTGCTCACCATTTCCACTGCCCCCCTCATGATCAGGTTGAGAGATTTCAACACCCTCAGCTTCAGTACTATCAGGTGTTGGTTCCCCTCTTGGGATAGATGACAGGCTGATCCCCAAGCTCTCCATGACACTCCTAAGGTTGTCTGCTCTATCTGAGGCTGATTGAGAAAGATCCTTGAGCTCATCCCAACTTTCTCCCTCATAGTAACCTCTTGACTCTACAAACTTCACATCCCTTGATATTAAGACCCTCCTGGTCTCTGGTACATAGCATTTGTATCCCTTTTGGTGAGGAGAGTAGCCAATAAAGACTGCCCTTGTGCTTCTATGCGCCAGCTTGTCTCTTAGTTCTCCTGGTACCAAAACAAAACAAAGTGGTACGGCCGTGGAATGGCTGTCTCTCCCTGGATCACTTGAAGGGGGCGTGGATGGATGATAGATGATGAGGATGGTCTTCTCCTTCAAGCTGTGGAAGGCTATAAGGATGTTTTGCTGCTCCTGAGACACAGGTGCACCCTGCTTGATGTCTAGGATGGATCACAGAAGTTGAATTCTTCCTTAATGTGATGTATAACACGTCCACAATGTGAACAAAGGAGACAAGTCTCCAGAACAATCAGGTTTTGCACCAAAAGGCAGTTTTATTGAAAATATCGATTGAAATCAGTACATGAACGTGAAAGAGGCTTATAATGCCTAAACTAAATCCCTAATCCTTAACCAGATTGGTTTAGGACGTCCTAATCCAATTTAAGATTGGTTTACTACTCCTAATCCTATTAAAACTTGGTTTACATAACTGAAATTACAAATAAAATAAATAAACCAACAAGCTGGTTCTTCTTTGGTTTCCTCCTTGCCACGACTTGAACTTGATTTGGAGTGTCTCCTAATGGGTTTTAGATCCTCCACGTCCTGTTGGTCCAGCAAGAAAGCAAGTGGATCAAGCATCTGGTTGCAACTCTCTTTTTTGGGCCGAAAAAGCCTTATTTTGAGCAACTTCAAATCTAACCCAATCCAGAAACTTCCTGACATGTTTTCCTTGTTATCCATACATAATTGGACGAGGAGAATGCTCTCCATAGCTCCTGTTAAGCTCAGCTGGTTGAATCCTCTCTGTTCAAGCTGTTTCAAGGCTGTACCAAGAGTTCGTCTCTTCTCTCTGTCCAGAACCTCATAGATCATGCCAATAAGACCATGAAACTTTCCATTAAGCCAAGCATTGATCAGTAGCTTAGCCATTCCATACCTTGAATCCCATATCTTGAGTTTGAGACTGATCAGGCTGATCAAGGCTGCACCATTCCCTCCTCCTTTAAAAGGATTTGTCCTCAAATCCAAGACTTGTAAACAAATAGATCCATGATCAGTTAATTCCAATGTTCCTGTGCTGCGAATGAGAAATATCATCACAAACTGAGTCTCTCCAGGGTCAAACACTAAGTATTGCAACCTCTCTTCATGCCATGACAACTGCTTGGAATTGTGCTTAATATCATTAGCTATTAAAGCAGATGGTTCCTCCACTTTGTTAAGTTTGAGGCTGACTGCTTCTCTCCATGATGATCCTACACACGTGCTGCTCATGAACATGAGACCATATACTCTCAGTTTATTCTCCTTCTGATCAGGTGGTCGTGTGGTTTGGTACCCATACTCATCCTCCACTTCTGGCTTGTCTTTAACCACCACCAGTTTCTGTATTTCTCCTCTCAGGTTGTCCTGATTAGTTATGAACCTGATCAAGGACGTGTTGCCTCCTGACTCTCCTTCATTCTCTCTGAAACTAGTTTGTAGCACACCATTCACTCTCCCTTTAAAAAGATTTGACCACAAATCTTGTTTTTCAAGAGTGAATGAACCTTGCAAATTGAGCTTGAATGCAGCTGCTTTCTGATCCAGAATTTTTTTATTTCTTCTGATCACACACAAGCTTCCTCCTGGTTCAAACACAACTTGTTGCAGGCCCTTGACAACTCTCAGATGCTCCACTAAGCTGAGCTGAATACATACCATAGGTTTGATCAGAAACTGACAAGATAAACTCTTAAAGCTATCACCTTTCTCAACAGTAGAAAGCACCAATTCAAGAGCATTAGATGACCCTCCAGGAACTTTTTCTTCTTGTTTTCTTTGATCAGGCACGTGGCCACACTCAGCTTCTGCAACTGGTGCCTCCTCCTCTAGTTTTAGACAAAGAGCTGTTGGTTCTGGTTCAGTTTTATGACTCTCCTCAATCTGTTTTATTGGTGAAGCTAATATAGAAGCTTGCAGCTTTTCCTCCTCTTGTTTCAATGATAGAACAGGAACCACAGATCTTCTCTCAGCCGGTTTTGATGGCAATTCAGACCAACAGGCAGGCTGATCTAAAGTAGTAAGCTTTGTTGCTGCTTCTGGTTTTAGTTTTGGAAGGTTCCACTGCGAGACGAACCTCTTCTTCATCAAGGTCTTCATCTCAACCCATGAAATAATTTGTGGTTTTTTTTCAAATCTCCTAGTTTGATAAACTCTCTGCCACCATGAGAATGCACTTCCACAGAGTCCATTGACTGCTAGACATACCTTTTTCCTTTCTGTGTAGTATTGGAGTCCAAAGAGAAACTCCATCTTCTTTTCCCAATCAAGGTATGCCTCTGTATCAATCTTCCCATAGAAGAATGGAATTGTAAGCTCTTCTTCATATCCAGACATAGAATACAGCTTGTTAACTGATAGATTTCGTGCTCCCTTGTTAAAACTTCAAACCCTAACCTTCAAGAGGCTCTGATACCACTTGGTACGGCCGTGGAATGGCTGTCTCTCCCTGGATCACTTGAAGGGGGCGTGGATGGATGATAGATGATGAGGATGGTCTTCTCCTTCAAGCTGTGGAAGGCTATAAGGATGTTTTGCTGCTCCTGAGACACAGGTGCACCCTGCTTGATGTCTTGGATGGATCACAGAAGTTGAATTCTTCCTTAATGTGATGTATAACACGTCCACAATGTGAACAAAGGAGACAAGTCTCCAGAACAATCAGGTTTTGCACCAAAAGGCAGTTTTATTGAAAATATCGATTGAAATCAGTACATGAACGTGAAAGAGGCTTATAATGCCTAAACTAAATCCCTAATCCTTAACCAGATTGGTTTAGGACGTCCTAATCCAATTTAAGATTGGTTTACTACTCCTAATCCTATTAAAACTTGGTTTACATAACTGAAATTACAAATAAAATAAATAAACCAACAAGCTGGTTCTTCTTTGGTTTCCTCCTTGCCACGACTTGAACTTGATTTGGAGTGTCTCCTAATGGGTTTTAGATCCTCCACGTCCTGTTGGTCCAGCAAGAAAGCAAGTGGATCAAGCATCTGGTTGCAACTCTCTTTTTTGGGCCGAAAAAGCCTTATTTTGAGCAACTTCAAATCTAACCCAATCCAGAAACTTCCTGACATGTTTTCCTTGTTATCCATACATAATTGGACGAGGAGAATGCTCTCCATAGCTCCTGTTAAGCTCAGCTGGTTGAATCCTCTCTGTTCAAGCTGTTTCAAGGCTGTACCAAGAGTTCGTCTCTTCTCTCTGTCCAGAACCTCATAGATCATGCCAATAAGACCATGAAACTTTCCATTAAGCCAAGCATTGATCAGTAGCTTAGCCATTCCATACCTTGAATCCCATATCTTGAGTTTGAGACTGATCAGGCTGATCAAGGCTGCACCACAAAGACACCCAAACACACGAGTATGATCTATGGATGGGGTAGTTTTATTAAGTACCTGATAAGGAGATTGATCTTGAAGAATCCGAGTAGGAATTCTATTGATCAAGTAGCAGGCTGTAAGAACTGCATCTCCCCAATATCTCTTGGGCATACTGGTATGAAACATCATGCTTCTGGCTACCTCCATGAGGTGTCTATTCTTTCTCTCAGCCACACCATTTTGTTGTGGAGTGTATGGGCAGCTGGTTTGGTGGATCATCCCATGTTTGGCCAAGTGTTGTTTAAATGCATTGCTGGTGTATTCTCCTCCATTATCTGATCTCAAAATTTTTATCTTGGCATTGTAATGGTTAGAGATATAACTTTGAAAATTTATGAATGCATCTAACACCCTATCCTTTGATTGCATCAGTGTGATCCATGTATATTTTGATTTTTCATCTATGAAAGTCACAAAATATTTATGATGTTCTCTAGATAAACATGGAGCAGTCCACACATCAGAATGAATGAGGTCAAAGCAATTATCATAAATGGTACTTGATTTAGAGAAAACAGTTTTGCAATGTTTACCTAAAATACAAGCCTCACAATCACTTTTAAAGGAAATACTAGGCAACATGATGTTTAAGGCTCTAGAATGAGGATGTCCTAATCTAGCATGCCACAATACATCTTTAGGAAAATCAGAACTAGAGCTAGAATTTAAAGCATGAGATAATTCGGCAGTGAGCTTGGTATCTTCAAGTAAGTACAAGTCTCCCTTGGTAACACCTTTGCCCAGCAACCTACTTGTTTCAATATCCTGAAAGTAGACCTCATTAGGAGTGAAAGTAACACTGCAATTCAAGTCATTAGTAGCTCTTTTAACTGATAACAGATTTGAGGTAAAGCTAGGCATATAAAAAGCTTTTGAATCTTTGTTGAACAGCCTAAGATCACCTACACCTTCAATTGGTACTCTTTCACCATTTGCAATTTTAACATTTCCTAAGGCAGGGACAATGTTTTTAATTAATTTTAAATCACTAATCATGTGATGACTAGCTCCTGAATCTATAACTAAAGGTTTTAGCATATTAAATCCTGTTATAGCATTCAAGGAGGTTCCACAAGCAATAGCATTTAAAGAGTTACCAAAAGAGTTACCAGAGTTTGTTGAATAAGCTGAGTAATGATAGAGGAAGCATAGAGGATTTGGGAGGATTTGAGTTTGGGGTGTCCGTACAAGTGGCCGTACAAAGGCCGTACAATGGCCGTACACCCAAACTTACCTTGAAGATGAAGTTACCCGGGGAAGAGGTTAATCGACCAAGAGTTACCTTGATCACTTACCACGCGGGAAGCTTGACCAAAAGGATAAGAGAGGCGCGTCTCTGACAGGCTGGCTCATGGCTGGAAGAGCATCTGGTCAAGATCCCTTTGGCATCAAACGTGTGGAGCTTCTGGTCCAAGCATTTCAAATAGACGCTCCTCCCCGGCTTGACCACACATGCTTTTGGTCTTTGTTAACGTTGAAACCTTATCCTAATCTCCTCTATATATTGTAAAGCTTGCTTATCATTAATCATAACGAGTATTTCAGTCTCTCTCTCTTGTTTATCTCTCTACACTCTCTCATGGTTTCTCTTAAGTCTACCCGGATCTCTCTTCATTTTCTTGTCTAAGTCTCTCTATTCTCTCGATCCTTCACTCTTTCTTCTGTTTATACTCAAGTTTCTCTCAAGATTTCATGGTATCAGAGCCAGGTTACGTTAAATCTGGGTTGTGATTGTTGAAGAACTCAAGAACACACTTTTTTTGATCCGGAAATCACAAGATGGAGAACACCAAGACTACTGTCATTCCGGTTACTCTAAAAGGTGGGAACTACTTGTTATGGTCTCGTGTGGTGAAGACCGCTGTGGGGAGCAAGGGCCTGTGGAGTCATGTCCTCGAAGATGAAGCTCCAAAGATCATCACCAAGGAAGGTGATAAGGAGGTGGTCGTGTGTGATGAAGGGAAGTGGATGCAAGAGGATCTACTGGTAATGTCTATCCTTCAAAGCTCATTAGATCCATCTATTCTGGAAGCATATAGCTACTGTGAGAAGGCAAAAGACTTGTGGGATACGCTTCAGAAAGTGTATGGGAACATCTCAAACCTCACTAGGGTATTTGAGATAAAGCGAGCAATCAACAACCTTGCTCAAGAAGACATGGAGTTTACCAAGCATTTGGGAAAGTTTAGAGCTTTATGGTCAGAGCTTGAGATGCTGAGGCCTAGTACTACTGATCCTGATGAGCTCAATGAGAGGCGTGAGCAGGATAAGGTGTTTGGTCTACTACTCACACTCAACTCCTCCTATAACGATTTGATCAAGCATATCCTGAGGTCAGAGAAGCTGCCAACTCTTGAGGAAGTATGCTCACAAATCCAGAAGGAACAAGGTTCATTGGGACTCTTTGGAGGAAAGGGGGAGCTTACTCTAGCTAACCAAGCTGAGGGGCCTCAAGCAAACAAGGTCAACCGGTATGAAGATAGGCGTGGCAATGGAAGCTATGAGGAAAGGAGGTTTAATGGTAACTGTGATCATTGCAAGAGACATGGTCACAAGAAGAGTCAGTGCTGGATCCTTCACCCTCACCTCAAACCGGCCAAGTTCAACAAGGAGAGGGAAGCAAGGGCAAATGTCACATATGGAGCAAGTGATCAACACGGAGCTGGTACCTCAAGTCGCTCAAATGAAGCTGAGAACCGAGAAGGGGGTGAGAGCAAGGCTTTGGTAACCTACACTGCTCAACAGACCAACCAGCCAACCAGGACCAATGAGCATGAGTTCATCCGGAAGGTCAGACATGGATGCACTCATCAAAATGCTCAAGGAGAATGGTAACACTTTTGGTAATATCAATGGGTATTCTTTTGGTGCATCTAAGACTGCTAGTTTCCTTGATCATACTGATAATGTCTATACTCATGCTAGAATAATTGGTCAATCTCATACTGCTCATAACATAACTAAGCCTTTGATAATTGATTCTGGTGCATCTCATCACATGATAAGTGATACGAGTCTTATTAGAGATATAGAACCAGCAAATGGACATGTTATGATTGCTAATGGAGATAGGATTCCAATTAGAGGTATAGGCAAGTTGAAACTGTTTGATAAGGAAACAAGAGCTTTCTATATGCCTGAATTCACCTCAAACCTGTTGTCTGTTAAGAAGTGCACTACTGATCTTAATTGTAATGTTATCTTTAGCCCTAATGATGTGAAGTTTCAGGATATTGAGAGCAGTCAGTTGGTTGGACAAGGAGTGACAAAAGGCGATCTATATTTGCTTGAAGAGCTTACTTCCTTTCCTGATCATAGATGTTCATTTACTTCTGTTTCTACTTCTGGTTTGAATAAGAATGCTTTGTGGCATGCTAGACTAGGACATCCTCATGTTAGAGCTTTAAACTTAATGGTTCCAGGTGTTGTGTTTGAAAATAATGATTGTGAAGCTTGTATCTTAGGCAAGCATTGTAAGACTGTGTTTCATAAATCCACAACTATCTATGATCATTGCTTTGATTTAATTCACTCGGATGTTTGGACTGCCCCTTGTTTGTCTAGGGAGAACCATAAGTACTTTGTTACATTCATAGATGAGAAGTCTAAATACACCTGGATAACCTTGATTCCATCTAAAGATAGGGTGCTTGATGCATTTAGAAATTTTCAAAACTATGTGACTAACCATTTCAATGCCAAGCTTAAAATTTTTAGATCAGTGATGCGTCCCTAGGATGCTCTTTGGTTGATGGGAATGGATAATCCTTGCAAGAACGAATCAAAAGACTCAAGTCCTTCAAGGCGTGTGGATTGGATGGTGACACAAGAGGGATGGATGATCTCTTGATACTCCTAGATGAATAACTTGGATATGACACACCAAATTAGACACCCTTAGGTCTCTGGATATTACACACCAGAACTCGACACCTTCTAGAGAGAGAGAGAGCCGACAAGAATGAATGTAACTTGTTTAATAAAAGACTGGATGATTACAAGAGGGTGTAGAGAACCCTTTAAATAGGAAACCAGAGAACATACTCTCTAGGGTTTCGACCATAAACCAAAAAAGGAAAGAAAGAAAACTATAGTCTAAGTTTAACATAAGTTTAGAATGAAATAAAAATGGAACTTCATGTAGTCTTGGACCGAGAATAGCACTTAGGTGATGTGTAGACAAGTTGTGGCCTCGTTAAAAACCTCCCTCCTGGAAAACCTCGTGGGACAAAACCAAAAGCAAGGAAAAGAGCACACACCCCATGTCTTGCCTAGACACTAACTCAGCTTGATGTAGAGATGGCTTGAATGGTGATCAAGACATCTCGGATCAGACCTTGTCCAAGACTTTGTTGTTGTGGATGTGAAGTGAGTAATCCAACAACCTTCTCTTTGAGCTTCTTGACTCTGGAACGAGTCATGGGACCTTCAGGAATGGCTAGAGCATCATCACCAAGTTGTTGGTGCAATGTGGCTTCATGTGGCTCATCTAGACTCTCCTTGTTCTCCTTAGTGATCCGGTCCATGATCACATCAAATGCACTCTTAAATGTTGCATCCTCAAGCTCTTCAGGTTCAGGTTCATGCTTCCATTCTTTGGTGCTTTCCAGGATCACATCATCCCCTCCCTCTTCAAAAAGATTTGTCCTCAAATCTGTTTTACCTACAATAGAGGGGACCAAGTCAGTAACTTTGAAGTTTAAAATCAGATTACACTTACCTTGCAAGCCTCTTTGATAGGCATTGTTGCTGACTGGTTTGGATATGTAGAAGGCACTAATCCATTTAGTTCCTGATTCATTACTTAAACCTGACATGTTGAAACAAAGCAAGTTAGCACATGAGAGTTTATCAAAGAGTAATAATCTTATCCCAAATTGGTTTTTGCTCGGTTTTGGCTTGTGTGCTGCTTCTGGTGGTGCTTCTTTGATGAGGATGAAGCTAGTGACGTCCTGGTGCTTATCCTGATCCAAATCAGGTGGCTTGAACCGCTTGTCTTCCACATGCTTGTTCTTTCTTCTTGTATGCTTCCAAGCTTCATCATAATCTGCACATGGCTCTTTTGACAAAAACAAGTGCATCATATCTGTGTAATTGATAAAAGAACTCTTGAAAACATGATCACTTACCTTAGCATGCTCACCTGGTCGCCATATATAGGATTGAGATGTTTTAAACTCAGAAAAGTTCAAAGATAGCCAATACAGGATCACCCGATTTGTAGAACCCATAACTCTTTCATCTGAGAAGGTTTTGACTTGATTCCAAATCGACGTGAGCCCCTGATGAGTTAAGTTTCCATGGCAGTCGAGTTTGATGGTTAACTCCTTGTGGTTGTTGAGATATGACCCTCGGACTGTCCCTATGTCAAGGCTGGCGGCTAGACAGTTTCCAAGGTTTGATGGTTGCATCATCAACTTAGCCAACAACCCATTCTTGATACTCTGATCATTATCATAGCTTCTCTTTTCCAAAATGGTAGATCTCAAAACAGTTTGACCTGTACTCACAGCAAGCAAATCAGGTTTCATGTTTTTCTTTGAGTTTAGATAGTTACCCCGGGTTGGTTTCTTTGGAGATTGTTGTAGACTAAGTTCCTCTGGTGGTTTCTCTTTGATTTGAGAAGAAAACATGAGTTCTTCTCCTGCTCCAGTAATCACTTCACCATTGACTCTAGTGACTCCATCTCCAATTACATTTTGATAATCTTTGCATTGGTACTGAAGTTGATGCATATCTGGTGGCTTCCATATCTTGATATGGTCAAGATGCAAGTCCTTTTGATCAACTTCAAACTCCTTATGACCCCAACTTGTTCTAGCACGAACAGAGCACTCTCCAAGGGTGATAATCTTGTGGAAATATTCTCCAGGTCTCCACGAGTAGGTCTGTGACCTTCCAGCACAATCAGACATAAGTTCCTCTTGGGAAAGATCCAAACCGGCATGTTTTGCAAAACTAGCAATATCTTGATGATCAGAAGGCCATTTTCTGCGTTGTCTGGTTTGTTGGATCCGTGACTGATTTGGCTTCATTCTCCAGTTGGTTTCATAGTGAAACTCTTGCTGAGCTGAGACGTGCAACCCCTTATCTTCAAAGGATGAGAAATCTACAAAATCCAATGTTGGTGCAGCTGAACTCTTCTTAACCTGTTTGATCTTGTTCTTCTGATTCAAGACCTCTCCTCCAGGCTCAAATACAACATGTCTCATGTCCAAGTCGTGTCTTGATAGTTCCACTTCTCCTTTCTTGTACCAAACAAAAGGAGTGAACAGAAAAGTACCTAAGAAGGTCCTTTGGAAATCACATGGATCAAAGACAATTAGTTGATTCATTCTATGAGCTCTCTGAGGTTCCTTGGGTGTCTTCTCTGCTACCATGTGTTGTGTTAAAGGGACCATGACGTTCTGAACAGGCTGTTCTTCTTTATGAAAGATATGTGAGGTTACTTTGTCTTGATCTTCTTGGATAGGCGCAACTGGTGCTGGTTCTTGATGTTGTGTTTCAATGGATGGACGTGTTGTGTTGGTCCGTTTGATTTGCTTCTCCACACCCATCATTACTTGTAACAATGCCTCCTTAACCTCTTCACTGAATAAACAGAATTGTTTATCTTCTTTAGATGGCTTAGAGACTGGTTCCTTTCCATCAAGGCTTTCAATCTTCTTCTCCCACTCAGCTTTGCCATGGAATGGGGGTATCTTGATCTTCAAACCAGCAAGCTCATCTCCCTGGTTCATCCTTCTCTTGTGGACACGCCTATGTCTTCTTGAGGATGAACTGAGGTGCTCATACTCATTGTCAGTCTCCTTATAACCATAATGTTCTTGGCGAGTTGCATGAGGTCTCTCCTCTCTCCTCTCTCTTTCTCTCCTAGTCTCTCGGTTTGGTAAGTGACTAGTGGCTCTCCTAATGTCTTCTCTAAGCTCTCTCCTGATGTCATTGAGGTTGGTCCTCATCATCTTGGTCATGGTTGCTACCATGTTTTGGTTAAGTTGAGCCGACATAGCCTCCATGAGATACTTGTCCTTCCTGGCGAGTGAAGCTTCTTCTTCAGACTCGGCTTTCCATGCTTCCTGCACGCAAAGGTAACCAAAATAACCAGTAAAAGGTTTCTAGGGAACAAGACAAGCAAAAAGGAAAAAGAAAACAAGCAAAAAGGAAAAGCAAACAAGCTTACAATGCAAGACAAAAGTGAAAAGGGAAATCGGCTAGCAAAAAGGAAAAAGATTCAAGCAAAAAGGAAAACACTTCTAAAGCTTTTTCCTAATCACTTCTAAGGTTTTCTAGCACCCTAATAAGCCTCAATATGCTCGTGTTCAAGGTGATAAACAAGCTTAGAACTAAGCACAAAGTGATCGACAAGAAGATGCATGCGGCTAGGGTTTTTATCTCTCTAGGGTTTCCGAAAATTCCAAAAAAGGAAAGTCCTATAATTCTTGTCTAAACTCTTATGCAATCACGAGCAGCCCTAGTTAGATGAGTTCTAATGCTTTTTTTTTCAGGATGATATAGATTGCACACGGATTGAAACAAGAAAACAAACAAGAAACAAAAGATGCTACACGGATGCGATTAACAAAGGTAAACAAGAAATCAACAAGAAACAAAAGCAAAGAGAGAACGAGTACTTCCCAACCAAAGTTGCTCTGATACCACCTGATGCGTCCCTAGGATGCTCTTTGGTTGATGGGAATGGATAATCCTTGCAAGAACGAATCAAAGAGACTCAAGTCCTTCAAGGCGTGTGGATTGAATGGTGACACAAGAGGGATGGATGATCTCTTGATACTCCTAGATGAATAACTTGGATATGACACACCAAATTAGACACCCTTAGGTCTCTGGATATTACACACCAGAACTCGACACCTTCTAGAGAGAGAGAGAGCCGACAAGAATGAATGTAACTTGTTTAATAAAAGACTGGATGATTACAAGAGGGTGTAGAGAACCCTTTAAATAGGAAACCAGAGAACATACTCTCTAGGGTTTCGACCATAAACCAAAAAAGGAAAGAAAGAAAACTATAGTCTAAGTTTAACATAAGTTTAGAATGAAATAAAAATGGAACTTCATGTAGTCTTGGACCGAGAATAGCACTTAGGTGATGTGTAGACAAGTTGTGGCCTCGTTAAAAACCTCCCTCCTGGAAAACCTCGTGGGACAAAACCAAAAGCAAGGAAAAGAGCACACACCCCATGTCTTGCCTAGACACTAACTCAGCTTGATGTAGAGATGGCTTGAATGGTGATCAAGACATCTCGGATCAGACCTTGTCCAAGACTTTGTTGTTGTGGATGTGAAGTGAGTAATCCAACAACATTCTCCTTTAGCTTCTTGACTCTGGAACGAGTCATGGGACCTTCAGGAATGGCTAGAGCATCCTCACCGAGTGGTTGATGCATTGTGGCTTCATGTGGCTCATCTAGACCCTCCTTGTCCTCCTTAGTGATCCGGTCCATGATCACCTCATATGCACTCTTAAAGGTTGCATGCTTGGTGCTTTCCAGGATCACATCAGTACGGACCTCCTGTCCATACCACTCGCCCTATTTTTGCACAAACTCCCCAACCATCTTTAAAGGCCAAATGGAAACTTCTTTGGGTCGCCCTATTTTTGCACGGTCCGTACAAGTCCGTACGGTTCACCCTATTTTTGCACGGTCGACCATCTCCTCCCAAATGTCTCTAAATGGTGTCTAAGTCCCTCCTGGACTTGACCCTAGCTTTGCACATCTTTAAACACTCCTAAAGCCTTCTTAGACAGTCTCCGGAGGTCTTGCCCTAACTTTGCACGGGACCCAAACTTCACCCAAACTCATCCTTTGGCTCCATTTCATTTCTTCAAGTTAACACTCCCCCTCAAGCTTGACTCTAGTGATCCTAAGTCAAGCTTGGAACCTTGAAGAATCCCCTCATTAAAAACCTCACCAAAGAAAACCTTTTGGGATAAAACCTTGATGAGGGAAAAAGAGTAGGTTCCTCAAGGCCTAGGGATTGGCCAGTGGGTCTTTGTGTTCTCATCAGTGTGATGGACACACAAAGACCCTGGATCATGGCCCTCATGTGATGCAATAGATGAGCATCACCTTAGAGATGGGTTTTATGCATCTTAAGGCCACTTTGGTCGTGTATGGATCCGTATGGTCCGAGTACATCCGTCCATACCAAATCCATACACGCCTACACCTTAAGACTGCACACTCTACCATCTCTTCTCCATTCCTACACCTTCTCAGATCTCTTCTTTGGACTGGTTTGTGTCTTCCCTTCACTCTTGGCTTCTTGCCTTCTCATTCTGGTCAGATCACGCGTCCACCTTCTTCTTGTCTTCTTGAGCATCCAAGTAAGGTACCTGATACATCATTCCACAAGTGTATCAGTTCTCAAGAGATAAACCTATCATGAATATATATAAAGTGTTAAGATCAGGTTTACTCCCTTGTTTAGATGTTGAGGAGTGGCTTCCTTGAACCGCCACTTGAATCCTCACACACTGAGCCTTACAGCTCCTTCTCTTATCATGCAGGCTCATCCACACTCCCCCTCAAGCTTGAGACCGAGTATAGAGAAGGTCCAAGCTTGAATGGTGAGCGCATGATGGCTCTTTGATAAGTCATGTGGAGAGTACCACCATCTTCTCCAGACTTGATACTTGAGCCTCCACTACATTACCATTGCATAGAAGAGATACCTCACTCCACTCTTGATGTGATCCTGGAAAGCACCAAAGAATGGAAGCATGAACCTGAACCTGAAGAGCTTGAGGATGCAACATTTAAGAGTGCATTTGATGTGATCAAGGACCGGATCACTAAGGAGAACAAGGAGAGTCTAGATGAACCACAAGAAGCCACATTGCACCAACAACTTGGTGATGATGCTCTAGCCATTCCTGAAGGTCCCATGACTCGTTCCAGAGTCAAGAAGCTTAAAGAGAATGTTGTTGGATTACTCACTTCACATCCACAACAACAAAGTCTTGGACAAGGTCTGATCCGAGATGTCTTGATCACCATTCAAGCCATCTCTACATCAAGCTGAGTTAGTGTCTAGGCAAGACATGGGGTGTGTGCTCTTTTCCTTGCTTTTGGTTTTGTCCCACGAGGTTTTCCAAGAGGAAGGTTTTTAACGAGGCCACAACTTGTCTACACATCACCTAAGTGCTATTCTCGGTCCAAGACTATAGAAGTTTACATTTTATTTCATTCCATTTAAAAGCTTATGTTAAACTCTCTTTCCTTTTTTGATTCATGTCGAAACCCTAGAGGATTTGTCTCTGGTTTTAATGACTTTTTCCCAAGGATTTCCACTCTGATTTTGGTTGGATCTACTCTGTAACAGATTGAAAGATGGTTTTTGATGGATATTGGCTTGATGGACGAATTAGGATTATGGATAGATGGGTTGAAAGGATTTGATCGATTGAAACACTGAGGGTTGCGGAAAAGACCTCAGATTCTTCACTCTCTCACTCTGGATTTGACACACCAGTCAGATTGAGAGCTTGTTGATTGTTTTGGGTTCACACGCCTCCACAATCAAGTTGTTCTAAGAACAAATGAATCACCAAAGAGAAATGAGTTTTTGATAAAAATGATGATTGTCTTTCAAATGAAGCAAAACAGAGTTTTTAAAGGAAAAATGACAACAATCTCGTGCATGACAGCCTTGGGACTTGTAGTTTCGTGCATGAGCACTTAGGGTGATGCAATCCAGGATGAGCTAATCTTAGATGAACTTAATGATGAAGCTGAATGGATGCAAGAACCAAGTTACTATGAAGAAGATGATATGGACCAGACCCAAAATGAAGATGTTTCTCTCTCAGCCCAAAAGAAGTCCGATGACCAGAAAGAAGATCCATTTGTCATATCTGTTGGGCCCATCACGAGATCCAGGTCCAAGAAGCTTATTGAGAGGATTACTTGCCTTGTTCTGAACCAAGAAAGTGAAGAAGAGTTAGTTGGCCAAACCATCATCACCCCAACCACCTTCATTTACTCGGCTGTCTGCTACAACAACTAATTTACTTATGTTTTTGTCTTATTTCTTTTCCCTAAATGCTCATGCACGAAACTACAAGTCCCAAGGCTGTCATGCACGAGATTGTTGTCATTTTCCTTTAAAAACTCTGTTTTGCTTCATTTGAAAGACAATCATCATTTTTATCAAAAACTCATTTCTCTTTGGTGATTCATTTGTTCTTAGAACAACTTGATTGTGGAGGCGTGTGAACCCAAAACAATCAACAAGCTCTCAATCTGACTGGTGTGTCAAATCCAGAGTGAGAGAGTGAAGAATCTGAGGACTTTTCCGCAACCCTCAGTGTTTCAATCGATCAAATCCTTTCAACCCTTCTATCCATAAACCCTAGTTCGTCCATCAAGCCAGTATCCATCGAAAACCATCTTTCAATCTGTTACAGAGTAGATCCAACCAAAATCAGAGTGGAAATCCTTGGGGAAAAAGTCATTAAGTGGTATCAGAGCAACCACTCTGTTGATCTACAAGTTCTGGGTTATTTTTCAATCTCTAAACTATCAAAGTCTGAAACTTTCTGGGATTTCAAGTTCATTTCTTTGGGATTTCGAATTCATCTTTTATTCTGGGTATTTCTGTTCTTATCAGTCTCTTATCTGTCTATCTGTTTGCAAGTGAGCCAAATCTGATTGAGAAAGAAAATCCCCAGGAGAAATCGGGTTCAGTCTAGGAGAAATCAGACTGAGGTTTGGTAAAATCACTTGCTCATCCAAAATCTTGCAATCTGTCTATCTTTTCTTTTCTTTGGGGATTTGGGTTTCTGCATTTTTCACTTGATTGGGTTGTTTACAGAACCATTGAATCACTATCATCACCAAAAGCTTGAGAGATCAAAGGATATTGTGAGGAGAGAGTTCTGTTTATTGCTAAAGTTTGTTGATTTTGCAGGAAACCATGTCTGGAGAAAACAATGAACAAGAAGGAACACCAACACCTGCTGTCAATATTAATCCTTTTCAAATGCAGGCTCTAATTGCTGAGATCACCAAGAAAGTTCAAGATAATCTGATCAGAAGAGAAGAGGAAGCCAATGAATTATTTTATGGTTCTAGACAGCCTAGAAACAGAGCTGCAGAACGACAAGAAAGGAGAACCAGAAGGGAATCTAGTGAAGTTGAATCTGATGATGCTTATTCCTCCTCAAACAGAAGTGTAACCAAGTCCAGAAGAAACAACAACCAGCGACCAAGAGTCAATGATAACTTGGGAAATATCAAGCTGAGAATCCCACCTTTTGCTGGAAAGAGTGATCCTGATGCATACTTGGAGTGGGAAAGAAAAATGGAACTAGTTTTTGATACTCAAACCTATTCTGAAGAGAAGAAAGTGAAGCTTGCTGCAACTGAGTTCAGTGGGTATGCTATCAACTGGTGGGAGCAGATCATCCACAAGAGAAGACAAACTGGAGTGCCGCCAGTTACTTCTTGGTATGAAATGAAAACTCTTATGAAAGCTAGATTTGTTCCATCTCATTATGGCAGAGATCTTCACCAGAAGCTCAGGAGACTGACTCAAGGAAAACAAGAGTGTAGATGACTATTTCCAGGAAATGGAGACTCTCATGATCAAAGCCAATGTTAATGAAGATGAGGAATCCACAATGGCAAGGTTCCAGGGAGGTCTTAACAGAGATGTGCAGGATCGCCTAGAGATGCAAGACTTCAATAACATGGAAGAACTCCTTCATAAGGCAGTGCTTATTGAGCAGCAGAACAAGAGAAAGTCTTCTTACTCCAGGAACCAGTATGGATCATCTTCTAAGCCAGCTTACAACAAAGAAGAAAAGAGTATCAGTAAGCCAAAAGAAGAAGTTAGGACATGGGAAAAGAGCAGAGATGACAAAGGAAAAGCACCAGCTACCAGAACCAGAGATGTGAAGTGTTTTCAAGTGTCATGGCATTGGACACTATGCTAATGAGTGTTCAAACAAAAGAGCTATGATTCTGCTAGAAGGTGGAGGGTATGAAACCGAAGAAGAAGCTCTAGAAACCCAACACTGACGAAGAAGAAATTGATTATCCAGTCAAGGGAGAGCTACTGGTTACTAGGAGAACTTTGAGTGTGAAGCAAAAGGAAGAAGAGCAGAACCAGCGTGAGAACCTGTTCCATACTAGATGTCAGATTCAAGACAAGGTTTGCAGCTTGATTATTGATGGAGGAAGTTGCACTAATGTGGCGAGTTCATCCCTGGTTGAGAAGCTTAATCTGAAGGTTCAGAAACATCCAAAGCCTTATACTCTGCAGTGGCT